>BPLQ01004732.1:0-44642 GCA_021605075.1 Caerostris darwini
TGTTTCAAGTTCAATCTAGAAATTCAACTTTGCACTTTTCTGACATTCTGAATGAAATGCAACCCTAAATTAAAATGCAAATATTATTCTATACCCCACTTATTACATTCTTATTTTGTCAAAACTGTTTGAAAATATCAAATCTTTATATATATATATATATATATATATATATATATATATATATATATATATATATATATATAAACGTTGAATAATTATAGAATATAGCATTGAAAATATAATATATGACTTATAGAAAAAAATATTGGAAATTTATTGTAAACAAAATGTATTTGTCAATAATTAAATGTTAGTACTTTAAACACTACAGATATTCAACTAAATAAAATTAAAAATAACGTTGAATAATTATTTATTTATGTGGGTATTATATATACTAATGATTATAATTAGTTTATATAAATACATGCATACATTAATTATTCCCAATTTAGTAATTACCACAACAACAAATAAACATATATAAATCAAAATAGCCCCACTGATTATTATTCCCATAAGAATAAAACATGACAATCATTTCGAAGATCCTACATAGATATAATTAGTATACTAACGACACGACAAAATTTTTGGAAAGACGCTTATTAAAACGAAACACAGAAATCCAGAAGTACATCTAATACCGACATTGTGCTTAACAAGGTAACGTTTATTCAGAATCCAAGCTAATTACTGATGTAAATATCGCGTGGAAGTTAGCGTAACAATGCTTAAATTAATTCAGCTTTTCTTTCGAGTTCCTGTTACGAAAACTGTGCAGATAGTCGTGAAGAGACAGTCCACGGTTTCGTTAGACAGAAGATATTCCGCTAATGATTATGCTTGTCTAGCCGCTTTCCAAAGAGACCCTTAAAACACCTTCGAAAACTCTCTGGATCTTAATTAACTAGGTAATCAGAATTTGCATCGGAGCTTAAGATGGAACTGAACTTTATTTTTATGGATTAATTCGTCACAGTATTGAAATGCTGTCTAAATATGTCATGTAAAAGATTCTGATTAAACTGTAAGAGGAAATTAATTCCGTAGAATAAAATTTCTAACTGAATTGTCTGGAATTTGACGTGCATATTCAATGTTATCAAGAGTTCTGTTCAATGTTCTATATTTCACATTGAGTTCCACAAAAAGAGTTTAGGGCCTACAGATTTCTCGAGGCTATCTCTGACATATAGACGGGAGCTTTCGCTTCGGTTATTCACGGCCTTTTCAACGTCTGATTTTAAAGAAAAATAGCACATCTCCAAAATTAGTCCTGTACGGATTTGTGTGATCGGAAAAAACGGTGCAAGTTATGATTTCATTATTTTTCCTTTTTTTTTCCTGTTCAAGTTCAATCTGGAAATTCAACTTTGCACTTTTCTGAATGAAATACACCCCTACATTAAATTGCAAGTATTATTCCATACCCGTCTTAATTCGTTCCTATTTTATCAAAACTGTTTGAGAAGATCCCATGTGTTTAGTAAAAAAAACGTTGAATAACATCGTTGATTGTTACGTCACAACGCATACTATTTTTTTTACGTCATAACTCATATTTTATTTCACATCATGACCCAGCCCATCTGTTAAATATAGAATATAACATGAAAAAATATAACTTATAGAAAACCATATTGGAAATTTATTGTAAGTAAAATGTGTTTGTTCAATAATTAAATGTTAGTATTTTAACTACTACAGATATTGAAATAAATATAATTAAAAATGTCATTCATTAAGTATTTTATTATATAATTTATTATACACTGAAGTGACAAAAGTCATGGGATACCTCTTAATATCGTGTCGGCCCTCCTTTCGAACGGCGAAGTGCAGCAACTCGACGTGGCATGGACTCAACAAGTCGTTGGAAGTCTTCTGCTGGAATATTGAACCATGCTGTCTCGATAGACGTCCATAATTGTGAAAGCGTTGATGGTGCAGGATTTTGGGCACGAACAGACCTCTCGATGATGTCCTATAAATGCTCGATGGGATTCATGTCGGGCGATCTAGGTGGCCAGATCATTCGTTGGAATTGTTCAGTATGTTCTTCAAACCAATCGCGAACAGTTGTGGCCCGGTGACATGGCGCATTGTCATCCATAAAAATCCCATCGTTGTTTGGGTACATGAAGTCCATGAATGGCTGCAAGTGATCTCCAAGTAGCTGAACATAAGCATTTCCAGTCAATGTTCGGTCCAGTCGCACCAGAGGATCAAGTCCATGCCATGAAAAAACAGCCCACACCATTACGGAGCCACCAACAGCTTGAACAGTGCCTTGCTGACAGTTTGGGTCTATGGCTTCGTGGGGTCTGCGCCACACTCGAACCCTAGCACCAGCTCTTACCAACTGAAATAGTGACTCATCGGACCAGGCCACGGTTTTCCATTCATCTAGGGACCAACCGATATGCTCACGTGCCCACGAGAGTCGCTGCAAGCGATGTCGTTCTGTCAGTAAAGGCACTCGAGTCGGTCTTCTGCTGGAATAGCCCAAGAAAGCCAAATTTCTCCGCACAGTTCTAACAGACAAGTCCCTTATACGTCCCACATTGATTTCTGCGGTTATTTGAAGCAGTGTTGATTGTCTGTTAGAATTTACGACTGTTTGAAGACGTCGCCGGTCTCGGTCGTTAAGTGCAGGCGGTCGACCATTGCGCTGTCCATGGTGGGATGTTATGCCTGAAATTTCATACTCTCGGCTCACTCTTGACACAGTGGATCTGGGAATGTTGAATTCCCTAACGATTTCCGAAATGGCATGACCCATGCGTCTAGCTCCAACTAACATTCCGCGTTCAAAGTCTGTTAATTCCCGTCGTGCGGTCATCATCACGTCAAAACCTCTTCACATGAATAACTTGAACAGAAATGAAAGCTCTGCGAAAGCACTGCGCATTTATACCTGTTCTACACGATGCTACTGCCATCTGAAAATTTGCATATTGCTATCCCATGACTTTTGTCACTTCAGTGTATATACTAATAGAAATCATTGCTATATGTAATACTATTAATATTTTATACACAAATGTTTATATTTAGTATATATAAATGCTTGTATACGTTAATAATTCACAATTTAGTAATTGTCATAACAACAAATAAACGTATATAAATCAAAATATCCCCACTGATTAGTATTCCCATAACAATAAAACATGGCAACCATTTCAAAGATCCTACATTGATATAATTAGTATACTAACGGCGCAACAAAATTTTTCGAAAGACGCTTATTAAAACGAAGCACACAAATCCAGAACTACATCTAATACCGACATTCTGCTTAACAAGGTAACGTTTATTCAGAATCCAAGCTAATTACTGATGTAAATATCACGTGGAAGTTAGCGTAACAATGCTTAAATTAATTCAGCCTTTCTTTCGAGTCCCTGTTTCGAAAACTGTGCAGATAGTCGTGAAGAGACAGTCCATGGTTTCGTTAGACAGAAGATATTCCGCTAATGATCATGCTTGTCTAGCCGCTTTCCAAAGAGACCCTTAAAACACCTTCGAAAACTCTCTGGATCTTAATTAACTAGGTAATCAGAATTTGCATCGGAGCTTAAGATGGAAGTGAACTTTATTTCTATGGATTAGTTCGTCAGAGTATTGAAATACTGTCTAAATATGTCATGTAAAAGACTCTGATTAAACTATAAGAGGAAATTAATTTTGTAGAATAAAATTTCTCGCTGAATTGTCTGGAATTTGGCTTGTATATTCGATGTTATCAAGAGTTTTGTTCAATGTTCTATATTTCACATTGAGTTCAACAAAAATAGTTTAGGGCGTACAAATTTCTCGAGGCTATCTCTGACACATAGACGGGAGCTTTCGCTTAGGCTATGCATGAACCCTACGAGCTGTTCCTCGCAGAGATCCAGCCTGCATTATTTCGTGCAAGGGCCTAGTATCTAGAGCAGGGGTGGCCAACCCTCGCGGATGCCTTGAAAATCTTTCCGGACCGTGAGATTTATCACACTTTTACAAAATATATTTATTTTATAATGGCCAAAGTAATGTAAACTAATGCATGGAAAATATATTATTTTTTTATCCATATGATCCAATTTGAGAAATCTGGCAAAAACACTTGTTAACGAAGAAAGCGCTAGTAAAGAAAACAGTTAACGTTAGTAAAAAAAACATGTGCTGGTAAGGAAATATATATGATAATCGATATCGGACAATATGCTAGAGTATCTCTCCATTGGATTAAAAAAGAGGAGAGGGGAATATGATGGATATTGAGTATTCTCTGTCAACCTAAGGGGTATTCGTTCCTAATTGTACTGGAATGTTCTAAATTCTCTTCTATCCTATCTTCCATCTATGTATTCCGCTTCAGTTGTTAATAACCTCCAGTCAAATATATGGTATTGGAGAAAAAAATAGGCTATCTGAAATTCCAGTTATATATTATAATAGAAGAATCAGTATTTCAACTAAGGGTTTTCCAAGACTGACTGACACTAGATGATTTGGTGAAGGACAGATAGCCAGATATACTCCTACGTAACGAGAAAGTATAGGTTATGTTTGCAAGGGTCCATGTAGCAATGAAATGTTTTGCAGCATGCTGTTGCATTGATCGCAACACTTGGGATTTCACATTAAAGTTTACTAGTGAGTTTACTTTTAAAATAGGTGAGTAATTAACAAAAATGGGATATAATAGTGATTAACAGAAATTTTTGAAATGTGAGGTTTCATTTAGGAAATCATCAAGCAATTCGAACCTTATGTGACCTGTAATATTCCAGGACGGACATGTTGAATATTCTGCATGAAAAGCATTTGTGTTTGAGGAAATTAATGAGTGTGAATCCCTGAATATCCCTCCTGAGAATACTCCCTGATAATCTGTTTAAAATTGAAGTGGTTTGGTTTGAATTGAAAGTTTGAGTTTGAGTTTGAAAATTGAGTTTGGACCAATCACAGTAATTTTTTTCATTGAAAATTAGTCAATAAATTTAGAAAGTTCATGGACTAGCGGGTCCTAAACTAATACTTCCACACTGGAAATAAAACAATGTGTGTGTGAAATTGCTGATCCACTAGAATTACTCCATTGTATATTGATTAACAATTTTAGAAAATTAACGGATCGATGAGTTTCAGAATTAATCTCACATTGGGGAGAAATTAGTTTTAAATAGAGGTAGGTTAAAAATAAAGAAATATTTATTATTAAAATAATAATACAAAGCTGAATACAATTAAAGAACTATTTTTGAATATTAATAATTTCGAGCTCTTACATGGCGGCACTAAGGTATGATGGATCAACGGCTGCAAATTACAGTGATACCACAGACTATTGAACTATCCATATAATGACCCATTGTAAAGTGACCAATAGATTTAGAATGTTTATGGTCCGATGAGTGTCAAAGTAAACACTTACTCCTTGGCAAAAGAAGTTCCTTCAAATGGATGGAACTGGAATTACTGTAATTTACAATGGAAAAGTCTTTTTTATTTAAATCATAGGACATAAAACCAAGTCCATTAAACTGAAAAGTGCTGAAATGCTACAAAAATACTATTTTCTCACACACTTTCAAATAAAAAAATTCCGCAGACTTGAACAATGAAATGTGAAACAGAAATCAAGAAACAAACTCCACCAAAAGAAATACAACTCCCTGCATTCTTCATGAACCAAATCTTTCCAATCCTTCATCACCCCTTAAACATCGAATTAATTAGTCTATTGTATACTGGTTAACAAATTCCATGGGTCCATTAGGTTCCGAATTAATACTCCCACATTGGAAGAAATATGCATTAATTAAATAATAGTATAAAGCTGAATACAGTTAAAAAAGACTATTTTTTAAAAATATTTTTGAATATCAAAGGATTCAAACTCTTAAATGACGCCACTAAAGTAAGATGGAAAAATAGTTTTGAATTACTGTGGCACCATAGGCTAACGCTGAACTATCAATATAATGCCCCTATTGGAAAGTGTCTAATAAATTAAGATTGATTAGGTTAGGTTAGTCGTTCGATGGTCATCTTGTGCGTACGAGGGCTAAACAGATGAGAACCTACAGTTCAAAGTGGATTCCGAACCACTACAAACATTCATGGCACCACCGAGACTCGAACCCCAAACCTATAGAATCGATGTGATACAGAGCGTCACAGCGCTAGCCAATCGGTCATCAGGCTTCTCAATAAATTTAGAAGATTCATGGACTGATAAATATCAAAGTTAATACTCACACATTCGATATGAGAAGTTCCTTTAAATGGATTTAATTTAAAATGGTAAATTTTTTTTTAAATTTAAATTACAGGACATAAAACCAAGTACATTAAACTGACAAATGCTGAAATGCTACAAAAATACTATACAAACTCCACCAAAAACACTGGAATTACTGTAATTTACAATGGAAAAGTCTTTTTTATTTAAATCATAGGACTTAAAACCAAGTCCATTAAACTGAAAAATGCTGAAATGCTACAAAAATACTATTTTCTCAAACACTTTCAAATAAAAAATATTCCGTAGACTTGAACAATGAAGTGTGAAACAGAAATCAAGAAACAAACTCCACCAAAAGAAATACAACTCCCTCCATCCTTCCTTCCAGAACCGGGCAGGAAATGGCAACCGACAGGCGGTCATTAAACCAACTTGGCGGGAATCCCCCCGTCCGATGGCTCCCCGGTGGCCATAAGTGGTCGATCGAACCCTCGATGTGGGGTTTATCTTCCCAACTCAAAAAAAAAAAAAAAAAAAAAAAGGTACTTCTTAAAAAGCCCAATTTGTGGACAAAAGTTGGAGTGTCTATTTGGTGAAAAAGCATCCACTCCACAATGGCTCTCAGCAAGCACTTCATGACAAAAAAAAGTACCGCAGAATGGACTGCAGAGAAATAGAGATTGGAAGTCGTCTCTCAAAAAAGAGATTGAGAACTAAATGTATTTGTAACTGTAAATAGTGCAAAAACTCGCATTTAAAAAGTCTGCAGAAACTTTTGCTGATTTAAGGTAATAATCGGTTGCTTTTGGTATCATCTTCGGTACATACAACTTTTTTTTTACTTTCAATTTGAGATTTATGTCTTTTTTTTTTGGTATTTTTTACCAGCCATAATTTTTTCACAATATTATATTTTTCTTGTGAGTACAGCAATAAAAATCTGCTATTAACGTGAGTATCCCGATGAACAATTTCAGTTCATGTTTTAGTCGTAAAATGACTTGCAGTCTACTTTTGAAAAAGCTATTGGTAGCACAAGTAGTGAACTGCTTGCTACTACTGTGTACTACTTGAGTTACTAACTATAAATAGTGCAAAAACTCGCATTCATCCTGTATTTAAAAAGTCTGCAGAACTTTTGCTGATTTAAGGTAATAATCTAAGGTTTTGATATCACCTTCAGTACATATATATATATTTTACATTCAATTTAACATTTCTTTATCTTTCATTTTTGTCCTTTTTGCCAGCCATAATATATTCACAATGTTATTTTTTTTAATGGGAGTATAGCAATAAAAACATGCTATTAACATAGTTCCCCAAAGTACAATATCAGTTCATGTTTTAGTCGTAAAAACAGTTTACTTTTGAAAAAGCTATAAGTAGTGCAACTGGAAATTACGGAAGTAATGCTAGATTGTGAGGTTCGTTCATGCATCTAAAATTTTCAGTCAGTTGTTGAAATTCTTATGCTACTCATTGGTATTTCGTAATTAAGTATTAAAATTATGTGGGCGTATTGTTACACACGTCCATATCATATCCTCATTAGCAGTTACGCATGCCCCCTAGGTAGAGTTAAATGAGTAACAGCGGTGCAGCTCTTGCTTCTGGCATAAAAATAACTGTCTCTGTATTGCCAGCAATATTAGAAAAAAGTATTATAATTATTACGTATCAATAATACGATAAATGAAAACGTTAGATTCTACTTGTTACAACATCAGCAATAAAAACCATGATTTACAAAATTATTGTAAAAATATTTTGTAACAATGGTTTACAAAATTATGGTTAAAAAAAATTGTAACCATGGTTACCAAAATTGCACCATTTATTCTCCCATTATGTAATATAGCGAGGTTGAGTGACGATAGAGCTTCCGTGGTTCATTTCCCTTTATATAGCTATTTATCTGTTTTATAATCTCTGTGACTTTGCCAAAAATATAAAGCTAAAAAAGTATTGAGAATATTTAAAATTAATCCTTTTATTCTGCCCGACGGCTTTGTTTTGGCGTTTAAATCTTGTTTGACTTCTTATTTAATGCTACATTTTATAATGTCTTACTGTAAATAAAACTGTAGAAATTGTTTAAGGAATTGTTTTAATAGTACGAATTGTTTTTAAGGAAATACGTTGTTCAATGCTTAATTTGCAAATTTCTAATAACTAGAATGTTTTTAGAAATATTCTGTGTCAAAAATGTCAAAATTAGTGAGAAAACAAAGTTATCTTGAATCTTAGTTTCCCAACATGTGATAATTGTAATAAATTAAACAACTCCTTAATTAGGCAGCATTGAATAGTGTATGTGAAAAATATTCAATGGATTAGTTAAAGTGTTTTCCGAATCACTACAAACATTCTTGGAACTGCCGAGAAATTGGGTTTAAATTGGATTTCGAGCCACTATAAATCTCCATAGCACCACCAGTTCTTGAACCCGAAACACCGAGCATCAGAGCTCTAGTCACTCAGCCATCAGGCCCACAATGACATTACCATCGTTTAAATAATTTTACTTTTATACATGCAAGACATATATATACAATTTCAGTAAATTTACGCATACTTTTATTAAGAAATATGCAGTTATAGCTCCCATAAATAATTTTTTTTTCTTAAATAATACGTTTATTATTATACGTGATAAAAACAGTTCACTTTTTCACAGTTCATTTTTTAGTATTTTTATAATAAAAACATTTATTTCATATTAATTTAATAAAATTATTAATTTATTCATTTAAATGAAATAAATTTCACAAAATGTTTTATTAAAAATATTTTTTTTTCCAGGGCTGATCGAAATTTCCGAAAGATTCTTTCTATTACAAAGCATCCCGAATTTCGTTGACATTATACGTGACATTTTTTCTTCATCAAAAAGGGAAAAGCAGGGAATAAATTCCCTAAACTCTCCTACGACTTTCTTGTAACAAGTAGCTTCAACAATGCCAGCTCAATCTAAAAGAGGAAATTCGCCCTGTAGTATGTGTTTCTCGGATTCTTTCATTTTCATATAAGAGCTTTCAGTTTTTATCAAGAAAAGTATTAAACAATACATTTTTTTTTTCTTGATTCAAAATTGTTTTCTTATATACATTATTTGAGTAAATTCTATTCAGTTTTAATATAATGAAAAATAAACCACGTTGAAAAATAAAGGGTTTTTTAAAATTAAAATACAAGAACGATAAATTAAATTAATTTAAAAATAATTTTTTTTAAAAATAAATAGAAGAAAGCAATCTTGAAAGACACTGAGGAATTTTTCAAATATTTTCTTATTTACATTAGTGGAGAAAATTGTATTCAGTTTTAATGTAATGAAAAATAAGTTACTTTAGAAAAATATATTAAAGGGTTTTTTTTAAATTAAAATATAAGAATGGTAAATTAAATTAATTTAAATCAAAATATAAAAAATAAATAAATGAAGAAAGCAATCTTAAAAACACTAAGAAATTTTTCACGTCATAAATGAATAAGAAGTTAGAATAATTTTAATTAATCATACCTTTTTATTATTTTAAATTAATTTTCCAAATTTATTACTTATAGATACTTGATAATAGAAGAAATATTCTTAGGTTGAATAACAACTTTTTATTTTTAATTAAAAATAGTAGTTTCTAATTTTACTTAATCCATACTATTTTCAAAATCAGTATATATTCACTATGGGGGTCTGGCGGCAGAGTGACCAGCGCCGTAAGTATCGGTACCGTAAGTTTCGGATTCGAGTCCCGGCGGGGCCTTGGATGTTTGTAAATTGTATTCTTGAAAGGTACTAAGGAATTTTTCACTAAGACATAAATAAATAAGAAATTTTGTTGGAAGTTAGAATAAATTTAATTCATTATATGCGTTTATTATTTTGAATAATTTTTTTGAATTTTATTATTTATAGATACTTGACAATAGAAAAAATATTCTTAGGTTGGAGAATTTTTTTCGTTTTTAATTAAAAATAATATTTTCTAGTTTTACTTAATCCATACTATTTTCTAAATCAGTATACATCAACTGTGGGAGTCTGGCGTCAGAGTGACCAGCGCCCTGACGATCGGTACCGTATGTTTAGGGTTCGAGTCCCGGCGGTGCCTCAAATGTTTGTAGTGGTTTGGAATCCATTTTAAATCGCAGGTTCAATGTAATAGGATCGTAGAACGTGGCGAGGGTTGTGTTACCCTTGTCCGTCGCATATCTTCCAGCTACACGTACCCCCTTTATAGTGGTAAATGTGTAACAGTCGTGCAGCCCTTGCTTATGTCGTAAAGATGATTGTCTCTGCGTTGCCAGCTGCATTAGGAAATAAAAATCTATAACTGTTTTTTATATAGCTTAACCATTTAGTATTTAGTTATATTTTTGACTTGTTCATAAACCAAAACTTTTTTTATTGTACATCTTGTAACATAACCTCTGCTTGTTCATTTCCGCAACAGCCTCTTTTTTTACGGTGTAGGGTTATCAGCCCTGCATCCAACAATCTATAGTCATATTAGACCGGGAGCTAGGTTTAAAATGAATTCCGAATAACTACATACTTTCCTGGCACCGGCGAAACTTTTTTTTCTTTCTAATGCAGCTAGCAAACACTTAGACAGCTTGGTCTTGGATGCCTTAAGGCAAGCGCTGCGCAGACGTACTCACTTTGCATTACCCAGGGCGCGTGTAACTTGAAGAAAAGCCACAGACGCGGAGTAACAACGCCCCCACAACGCTCTACGATCCTATTAGACCGGGACCTACAGTTTAAAGTGGATTCCGAACCACTACACACATCCATGGCACCGCCGGGACTCGAAACCGAAACGTGTAGTACCGAGCGCCAGAGCGCTAGCCACTCGGCCATTCAGGTCCACACCGGCGAAACTCAAATCTGAAATCTGTGGCGCCACAGGTGCTTGTCTGTAACATAACTACCATCGTTTAAATAGATAATTTTACTTTGGTAATTAAAACCAACTTTGGTTACAGGTTACAGGTTCGAATCTTGGCGGTGTCATGGATGTTTGTCAGAAGTTCGGAATCCTCGTTAAACTGTAGGTTACTGTCTAAATAAAAATGACCGTAGAGTAACAATCAAATCAACCTGTAACATAACTACCATCATTTAAATAATTTTACTTTTTATCTATACAAGACACCTACATTCAATTCGATTAAATTTACGTACATTTTTATAAACAAATATCTATAGCCGCCATAAATAATTTATTTCTATTCATTATTTCATCTATTTCATTATTAACATCAAGTTTTTTAGTATTTTTTATTATAAAAACACTTATTTCACATTAATTTATCAAAATTTTAATTTATTAATTTAAAAGAAATATAGTTCACAAAATTTCTTATAAAAAATAAATCTGTTTTCAAGGGTTGATTGAAATTTAAAAGAGATTCTTTCTATGATGAAACATCCCGAATTTCGTCGACATTATACGTGACATTTTTCTTTTCTTCATCAAAAAGGGAAAAGCAAGGAATAAAGTCCCTAAGCTCTCCTACGACTTTCTTGTAACAAGAATGAAAAAAGTGGAGAACACGAAATTTAATTAAGTGACGAGTTCTTTTACTTACCGTCGTCGTCTAAGTAGACTGTAAGCTACTTAAGCAGAGAGATTGAAGTAGCTTCAACAATGCCAGCTCAATCTAAAAGAGAAAATTCACCCTGTAGTATGCGTTTCTTGGATTCTTTCATTTTCATGTAAGAGCTTTGAGTTTTTATCAAGAAAAGTATTAAACAATACATTTTTTTTTCTTGATTCAAAGTGTTGTCTTGTATACATTATTTGAGAAAATTGTATTCTGTTTTAACGTAATGAAAAATAAGCTAGATTAAAAAAAATAAAGGGTTTTTTAAATTAAAATATAAGACTGTTAAATTGAATTAATTTAAATAAAAATATAAAACATAAATAGAAGACACTAAGGAATTTTTCACGTCATAAATAAATAAGAATAATTTAGAATAATTTTAATTAATTATATGCGTTAATTTTTTTTAATTAGTTTTCCATTTTTATTACTTATAAATACTTGACAATAGAAGAAATGTTCTTAGGTAGAAGAATTTTTTTTCGTTTTTAATTAAAAATAGTATTTTCTAATTTTACATAACCCATACTATTTTCAAAATCAGTATATATCAACTGTGGGAGTCTGGCGGCAGTGTGGCCAGCGCCCTGGGGCTCGGTAAGTTTCGGGTTCGATTCCCTGCAGTGTCTTTGATGTTTGTAGTGGTTTGGAATCCCCTTTAAACCGCAGGCCCGGTCTAATAGGATCGTAGAGCTTGGCGGGGGTAATGTTACCCGTGTCCGTAGTATATCTTCAAGCTACACGTATGGTGGTAAATGGTATGGTGGTTATGGTGGTAAATGAGTAACAATGGTACAGTCCTTGCTTATGACATAAAGAGGATTGTCTCTGTATTGCCAGCTGCATTAGGAAAAAAAGATTTATAACTCTTTTTTAAGTAGCTTAACCATTTAGTAGTTAGTTATATTTTTAACTTGTTCCTGAACCAAAACTTTTTTATTCTACTTTTTTTATTATAACATAACATCTGCTTCTTCATTGGCGCAATAACCTCTTTTTTACGGTGTAGGGTTGTCAGCCCTGCACCCAACGCTCTATAGTCTTGTTAGACCGGGACGTACGGTTTAAAATGAATTCCGAATCACTACAAACATTCTTGGCACCGGCGGAACTCGACTCCGAAATCCGTGGCGCCACAGTGCTAGTCTGTAACATAACTACCATCGTTTAAATAATTTTACTTTTATCTTTGCACGACCCATATATTCAATTTGAGAAAATTTATGTATATTTTTTATTAACAAATAAGCAGCTATAGCCCTCATAAATAATTTCTTTTCTTAAATAACACATTTATTATATATGACAAAATCTGTTTTCATCAATTTTACTATTAACATCAAATTTTGTAGTATTTTTTTTTTTATAATAGAAACCCTTATTCCACATTAATTTAATGAAATTATCAATTTACTAATTTAAATAAAATATATTTCTTAAAATCTATTATTAAAAATGTATTTGTTTTCGAATGCCGAAATACCGAAATCCCGAAATACGCCGTGTACTATGTGTTTCTTGGATTCTTTCATTTTCATATAAGAGCTTTGAGTTTTTCGTAGAAAAAGTATTAAACAATAATTTTTTTCTTGTTTCAAACTGTTTTCTTGTATACATTATTTGAGAAAATTGTATTCAGTTTTCGTCTAATGAAAAATAAGCTACGTTTAAAAAAAATAAATGTTTTTTTTTTAAAAAATTAAAATACAAGAATGGTAAATTAAATTAATTTAAATAAAAACATAAAAAAAAAAATAAATAGAAGAAAGCAATCTTGAAAGGTACTAAGGAATTTTTCACTAAGACATAAATAAATAAGAAATTTTGTTGGAAGTTAGAATAAATTTAATTAATTATATGCGTTTATTATTTTAAATAAGTTTTTTCAATTTTATTATTTATAGATACTTGACAATAGAAAAAATATTCTTAGGTTGGAGAATTTTTTAAGTTTTTAATTAAAAATAATATTTTCTAGTTTTTACTTAATCCATACTATTTTCTAAATCAGTATATATCAACTGTGGGAGTCTGGCGTCAGAGTGACCAGCGCCCTGACGATCGGTACCGTATGTTTCGGGTTCGAGTCCTGGCGGTGCCTTGGATGTTTGTAGTAGTTCGGAATCCACTTAAAAACGTAGGCCGGTGTAATAGGAACGTAGAGAGTGGCGGGAGTAATGTTACCCGTGTCCGTAGTATATCTTCAAGCTACAGGTACCTTCTTTATAGTGTAAATGAATAACAGTGGTGCAGACCTTGCTTATGACGTAAAGATGATTGTCTCTGTGTTTCCAGCTGTATTAGCAAAAAGAGATTTATAACTGTTTTTTAAATAGTTTAACCATTTAGTATTTAGTTATATTTTTGAATTGTTCATAAACCAAAACGTTGTTGTAACATCTTGTAACATAACCTCTGCTTCTTCATTGGCATAAGAGCCTCTTTTTTAATGTGTAGGGTTGTCAGCCCTTCACCCAACGCTCTGTAGTCATATTAGACCGGGAGCTACGGTTTAAAATGAATACCGAATCACTACAAACATTCTCGGCACAGGCAGAATTCGAATCCGAAATCCGTGGCGCCACAGTGCTAGTCTGTAACATAACTAACATCGTTTAAATAATTTTACTTTTCTCTCCGCAAAACACATATAATCAATTTCAGAAAATTTACGTATTTTTTTACTACAAAAATGCAGCTATGGTTCCAATAAATGAGGGCCTGAATGGCCGAGTGGCTAGCGCTCTGGCGCTCGGTACTACAGGTTTCGGGTTCGAGTTCCGGCGGTGCCATGGTTGTTTGTAGTGGTTCGGAATCCACTTTAAAAAGTAGATCCTATGGTTCCAATAAATAATATATTTTTTACTACAAAAATGCAGGGGCATTGTTACTCGCGTCCAAAATGGCTTATCTTCAATTTTTTACACAAAAATGCAGCCCCTGGGTAATTCCAAAGTGAGTACGTCTCTGCAGCACTTTTACTACGAAAATGCAGCTAAGGCATCCAAAGACCAAGCTGTCTGTGTTTGCCAGCTGCATTAGAAAAAAGTGCCAATGAATAATATATTTTTTTAAATAATACATTTATTATTATATCTGATAGAAACAGTTTTCATCAATTTCACTATTAACAGCAAATTTTGTAGTATTTTTTTATAATAAAAATATTTATTCCACATTAATTTAATGAAATTATTAATTTATTAATTTAAATAAAATATATTTCACACAAATTCTTAGTAAAAACATATTTGTTTTTACGGGTTGTTTGAAGTTTCCAAGGGATTCTTTCTATTATAAAACATACCGAATTTCGTTGACATTATACGTGACATTTTTGTTTTTTATCAAAAGGGGAAAAGCAGGGAATAAAGTCCCTAAACTCTCCTACGACTTTCTTGCAACAAGAATGAAAAAAGTGGAAAACACGAAATTTAATTAAGTGACGAGTTCTTTTACTCACTGTCGTCGTCTAAGTAGACTGTAAGCTACTTAAGCAGAGAGATTGAAGTAGCTTCAACAATGCCAGTTCAATCTAAAAGAGAAAATTTGCCCTGTAGTATGTGTTTCTTGGATTCTTTCATTTTCGTATAAGAGCTTTGAGTTTTTATCAAGAAAAGTATTAAACAATACATTTTTTTTTGATTCAACATTGTTTTCCTATATACATCATTTGAGAAAATTCTATTCAGTTTTAATATAATGAAAAATAAGCTAGGTTAAAAAATAAAAGGTTTTTTAAAATTAAAATACAAGAACGATAAATTAAATTAATTTAAAAATAAAATTTTTTTAAATAAATAGAAGAAAGCAATCTTGAAAGACACTGAGGAATTTTTCATGTCATAAATAAAAAAGAAATTTTGTTAGAAGTTAGAATAAATTTAATTAATTATATGCTTTTATTATTTTAAATCAGTTTTCCAAATTTATTACTTATAGATGCTTGAGAATAGAAGAAATATTCTTAGGTAGAAGAACACTTTTCGTTTTCAATTAAAAATAGTACTTTTTAATTTTACTTATCCACACTATTATTAGTATATTTATCAAAACCCTGTAGCATTTTAGCATTTTTTTCCACGGGAAGAGTTGTGGCTTTTCTTTCTCAGGAGAATGAAATACACAATCTTTTACAAGATAATTTCCTATCATTCCAACTTGACAGCAGATAAACAGTGTTCTGGTTGGTAATATTACATGCAATTTGTATTTTGTACTAATGAGAACAACTCGTCACTCAAATCTGATAGCAGAAATTCAGTGTCATGTATAATGAGACTTGTACAGTGAATAATCATTATAGTGAATAACCATGTATCATTATTCAATGTCTTCTATAATGAATAATTATGTATGATGAAATTAGCGATTGTCTGTTCAACCTTCTCAGGTTGAAAAATTACTTATGGAATATGGACTACACCATGAGTTGTTCTATCGTGATTAGTTGTCAAGTTTAAATTCCAATATACATCATCATTTTTTTCTGTTGTAATCAGCAGTATACATCCAAATTTAATTACTTAGTTGTGTTTAAACTCTTAATATAATATTCAATAAGTCATAAAAATAAATTTATTTTGTATTAAAAACATTTTCAATTAGCAAAGAATAAATAATTTTTTTTATTACTAATTTTTTTAAAAGTGAGAGAAATCTAAATTATAATGAGACCAACATTATCATAAATCAATATTTCAATGTGTCGTAAGAAAGAAATAAAAGATTCTAATTATTTTTAATTAACTTTTCAGAATAAATCGTTTTAAAAATAAAACGAATTAAAATTTCCACAAACTGAGCCATAATTTAGAGAAATGTATTTCTTTCGATTTGATTTCGCTAGATTGTGTGATACGTTTAGACAATAATCTATATTTAATCTCGGATCCAGCCATTTAAAAATAGTAAAAAACTAACTTTCTAACTAAGAACATTTTTACAAAGAAGAAACTGGGTTATTTGGAAATCCATCGGCAGTCTAGACCCTTATCATAATTTTCTTGGAGAGATTTTCAGTCTGGAGTGCGCTGATTAACTCGCCAAATCCTCCACTGATCAATGGATGGAAGGCCCACATTTTTCTGTTGTGTTTCGCCCCTGGAACAAGTAGTCAGTAGCAGAAGAAAAATTGTCCTCCTGATCGCTAATTAGGGTGGTTTAATTTACCTCGAAATATTAGCGGGGATTAAGTTGAAGGGCGAACCGACTTTAATCAGTGGAGTGTAATTAAAAAAAGGCTCACTGCAAAAATTAATAAAACTGTTTTAGAATGAAGCAGGTAAAGCGTCACGTAAACATGGTGGATTATTTGTAAATTTCAGGGTGACTTGCTTCGTGAGAGGTAAATTATGCAAAATGAGGTTTATGGGGTTTATGCAACAATTGTTTTTTTTAAATACTCACCTGTAATACAGGCTTTGTGAAGTATTCCTGGTTAAAACTGCATAATTCCTCAGAACAGGTTATTTTTAAAAAGTAAAGTAACCTGCTAATATCGACTACATCAAGGACTATCGATGATTATGATATTATGATCTATATCGATGATTATCACTTCGATGACTTTTGCGGCATAATGATAGGATAGTATTGATCCCAAATTTTATGCGATAAACACACAAGGAATTTAAATCTCAAAAATAATAAATAAACAGTCCTAAATGTCCTTTATATCATACTTCAGTCATGATTTGATAAAATCTTGAAATAATATCACATTTGAAAGCACCAGAACTCCTTCTAATTCGTAGAACACCCGTGAAAAGTGCGTTTTACTGTTCAATCTTCATATAAAAAATTATAAAATGCATTTATATCGAAGGACTATCTGATGATTAAAACTGAATACCAAATTGCAGAACTAAAAGGCAAAAGCTACTACTACTCTCACAAGATTAAGGATGACACAAAAATGAAATATTTCTGCTGATGGCGTAAAATAGTATCAAAAAAGGGATAATTGCCCTGATGTCGAGCTTACTCCTCATCCTGTCTTTGATTGCCCAGCTGTTGCAGCCACTAGACATTGTCTGGATCATACCTCGGAAGAGGAACTGTACTCCGAATTTTAAATCAGTATAGCCAATTTTATTCGGGAGCACCACGATATTTGATTTTCTTGTACTCTTCAGAGGATACGACAACAACAACAATAGGACTATCTAATAGGCATTCTGGCCTTAATGTTCTAGAATGTGCCAATTAATTTATTTCACCAGTTTATAATTGTTAACATATGAGCACTGTCATCCAGCATTGCAAATTTATTGCACTGTACATCCAGCATCTTTCAGCATTGCATTGCATCTTCTCACGGATAAATAATCTAACAAAAATCAAAACTTTTTTACAGATTTTAAACAATTAAATAATACACAAAAAACTAGCTTTTCAGTGAAAAAAATAGAACAAGACAGAAAATTTAATTCTGCCAATTTAATTTCGTTCTGCGTCATTAGATTTTAATATCTATTCTAAACCAACCTCAATGTCTCTCTATATTAACTTTCACAAAAATAATAGAAAAAACGATACCCTTAATGAAGCCTCCCAAATCGTCCGAATCTTTAATTCAGTTGTAGTGATTTATAAATCTTTTGAAAGTTGAAAACTTCAGAGTGCCATCAGCATACATCATCCATTTTTTCTGTTGTAGTCATCAGTATTCACCCAAATTAAATAACTTACTTATTTTTAAATTCCAATATACATCATCATTTTTTCTGTTGTACTCATCAGTATACATCCAAATTAAATTAAGTACTTATGTTTAAATTCCTAATACAATCTTTATTTTACTATAAAATAAATTTAATTTACAAATTAAAAAAAAATCATTTTGTAGAGATTAAATCAAACATAATAGAGAAAACTTCTTAGAGAAATAAAAATTATAATGAAAACAAGATTATCATAAATCAATATTTCAATGTGTGGCAAGCGAGAAATAAGAGTCCAATTATTTTTAATTAACTTTTCTGAATAAACCGTTTTAAAAATAAAACGGATTAAAACTTCCACAAAATGGGCCAGAGTTATTCAGAGAAAAATATTTCTTTCGATTTGATTTCGCCAGATTTTGTGATATTTTTCGACAATAATCTATATTTAATCTCGGTTCCCGCCATTTAAAAATAGAAAAAAACCCAACTTCCTAAATAAGACATTTTTACAAAGAAGAAACTGGGTTATTAGGAAACCCATCGGCAGTCTAGACCCTCATCATAATTTTCTTAGAGAGATTTTCAGTCTGGAGTGGCGCTGATTAACTCGCCAAATCCTCCACTGATCAATGGATGGAAGGCCCACATTTTTCTGTTGTACTTCTCTCCCTTGAACAAGTAGTCAGTGGCAGAAGAAAAATTGTCCTCCTGATAGCTAATTAGGGTGGTTTAATTTACCTCGAAATATTAGCGGGGATTAAGTTGAAGGGCGAACCGACTTTAATCAGTGGAGTGTAATT
This sequence comes from Caerostris darwini, assembly GCA_021605075.1. Classification (NCBI taxonomy): domain Eukaryota; kingdom Metazoa; phylum Arthropoda; class Arachnida; order Araneae; family Araneidae; genus Caerostris; species Caerostris darwini. Next base: position 19,329 of record BPLQ01004732.1, read on the forward strand.
AAAAAAAGTCACTCTGCAAAAATTAATAAAACTGTTTTAGAATGAAGCAGGTAAAGTGTCATGTAAATAGGGTGGCGTATTATTAAGAACATTTCAGGGTGACTTGCTTCGCGAGAGGTAAATTATACAAAATGAGGTTTATGGGCGTTATTGAACAATTGTTTTTTTTAAATACTCAACTCTAATGTAAGCTCTGTAATGTATTGCTGGTTAAAATTACAGGAGTCCTCAGAATTGGCTCAGTCAATAATTATCATTTCGATATCAATGATTATGGCCAAATGATTATGATATTAAGATCTATATCGATGATTATCACTTCGATGACTTTTTTGGCATAATGATAGGATAGTATTCATCTCAAATGTTAAGCTACAAATTCACAAGGAATTTAAATCTAAAAAAAAAAAAAAAAACGTTCCTAAATGTTCATCCTATCATATGTATGTCATGATTTAATTTTTTTGAAATATCACTTTTGAAAGCACCTGAACTCTGTCTAATTCGTGAAACACTGGTGAGAAATGCCTTTCAGTATTTGCACTATGTAAAAAGATTATAAAATGTATTTATATAGAAGAACTCTCTCATGATTAAAAAGGAATACCAAATTACGAAACTAAATGTTGGCGGAGAAACAGCCACTAATCTCAAAAGATTAATTGGGAAACACCAAAAAAATATGAAAATGTCTGCTGATGGTGTTAAAAAGTGATAAAAATTTGGCAACGGCTTGATGTCGAAATTATTCCTCATCATAGCTTTGATTTTATTGTCCAGCTATTGCAGCAGCCATGCATTGTCGGGACCCTCCCTCGGAAGAGGATTTATAGTCCGAGCTGGCAATCAACATAACCAATATTATTTGGGATTATTACACTTCGGGGAATACGAGAACAACACAGTAATTATCTCATACCCACTGTGGCCCTGATGTACTAGAATGGGAAAAATAATTTCTTTTTGCCAGTTTATAATTGATAACTTAAGCGCACTGGCATTCAGGATTGTAAATTGCTCACAGATAAATAATCTAACGAAAATCAAAACTTTGTTACAGATTTTATAGCATTAAAACAGTACAGAAAAACTAACATTTGAATGAAAAAATAGAATGATACAAAAAATTTAAAATTTTAGGTACGAGTAACTGTGTTATTTAAAGTTGCCATTCTTAAAAAAAAGCATAGTAATTCAGTAACGTAAACGAGCTTCCTCATACATGGTGGCATGAGCGGCCCTGTGGAGTTCAGAAGAAATGATCAGTTGGCCACAATACTCTCACCCGATATTAAATACAGCGGAACCTGTGCTCCCACTGAGAAACTTTTAGTTTATAGTCTCTCATTCTGAGAGGAAATTTATTGCATCCCGTCGCATTAGTTGGTCAATAGGTATTTACCTGGAGAAGAAGTATATTTTGCGTATCCTGCCCATATTCGAGTTTGGGTTTTTTTGGCTGAGAAGTGGAAATCTTACCCGAATGCATAATTATCTGTCTTTAAATGTATTAAATATTGTACATCTCTAATTGTAAGTGTGGTGTTTGTGCGTGTGTCAATAAAGCTGTGTCTAGGAATTCTGTCAATAACTTGTTGCTTCTGCTGTGCTAAAGCTGAATTCTAATACAAAATAACAAGAAATGCGGATAGTTTTCTTGCACGATACCCAAATGCGGTGTGGATACATTTACATATTTCCCACATAGGGAATAGCATTGATGTTTTGAATTACATTTCTTGACACAATATATATATATTTCTTGACACAATTTCTATAACTGTAATGATAAAAATAAATACAATTTATTTTGAAACTGTATCTAATTAAAGTAATACAATCATGCCATACATTTGCAAGATGTTTTCAGGTGACTCATAACTGTATGGATTCATCTCAGAACATCATAATAAATGTAACATAAGGATGAGGTTATATAGGAATTAAATGTATTCAACTTTATATTACATTAATGTGTATATTATATAAATGACTCCCAAAATCGCAGCCAGCATAAAAAAAAAAATCTTACTATTGATAAAAATAAATACAATTTACTTTGAAACTGCATCGAATTAAAGTAACATAAATGTCATATTTTTTGGATGATATTCTCAGAGGGCTCATAACTGAATAGAGTCATCTGAGAACATAATAATATATGTAACATAACGATGAGGTAATATAGGAAAAAAATACATTGAATTGTATAGTATATTAACGTGTATATTACATAAATGACTACAGGAATCGCAACCAAATCATGATTGCTCTAAAGGGTATGTTTCCATCTTCAACACGAGACTAAAGAACGCAGTAAAGTAGCAAATGTTGTCTACTGTAATAGAAAATTTACACACGATTTTAATAAGATCTCAGATATACATTATTAAATTTCGTAGTAAGTCATAAAGTTATATCGCTACGAATCATTTTTGTTATACATTGATAATTATGCCATATTCTTGCGTGATAATATCAGATGACTCATAACTTAATAGAGTCATCTGAGAACATAGTAATAAATGTAACATAACGATGACTTTATATAGGAAATGAATATATTGAACTGTATAATGTGCATATTATATAAATGACTCGCAGAATCGCAGCCAAGTCACCATGACTCTAAAGGATTTGTAATCCCTCTTCATTACGAGACTAAAGGACAGAGTAGTTTAAGTAGAAAATGCCATCTACTGTAATAGAAAATTTACAGATGTTTCCAATAAGATCTCATATATACATTATTAAATTGAGTAGTAAGTCATGAAATTATATCACAATGAATCATGTTTACTGTACAGAGATTGCTGTTAAAAATGTATCCATAATCAATAATTTTTTTTTTTTTTAAATCTTTTAATTTTAAAACTTTTATTTATCAAACTTTCAAACTTAGATATTTTTGGTAAGAAATAATTTATTTATTGTATAGAAATCCAAAAAAAAAAAAAAAAAAAAAAAAAAAAAAAAAAAAAATGCACAGATGTTGGTAATGCATAAGGATATTTAAAATCAGTTTGAAGTCGATTTTAACTAATCTTTCAATTGCAGAGTTTAAAAGTTTTTGTACATTTTATGATATCCGAAAAATTTGAACTCGTTCAGATTTTCTAACGAAACATTTATTTTCGTTTAATTAAATTTTAGCTAGTTAAAAATGTAGTTTGCATTTATTATTATTTATTATTCATTTTCTTTTCAGATTTTATTATATTAACTTTTCCTTATTTGTTGTACAAATGTTAAGTGAATGAAATTCATAACATAGTTTTCTTATGAATTTCATTCATTGTAATTTGTATAACAAATAAATAAACGTTAAATAAAATAAAAGTTGAAAAGAAAGTGAATAATAAATTAAACTAATTGTTATTTAAACTACTACTAACTTTAAATTGAAACTACTACTATTATAAAGGTTTTACTAAAAACGTTTTTAATAAAACCTTGATAGGACTCTCAGTTGCGTCTTACATTTGTTTTAAATGTTTAACTATAATTCAAAGCTTGTTAAAATGCAAATATTAATAGCAATTACTAAGTACATATTTAAATTATTCTGTTTGCCAATCTAACTTAGTCGAAGGATATAGTTAACAATGATTTCATTAATGCTGGTTTATCGTTACTAAGATCAAAATCCTTGTAACATTAATTAATCAATTACTGCATACATTATTAATCGATTCCTCTTAAAGGTGACCTTCAATCTTCAATATCTGCTTATTTATTTTACGAAAATGATAAATTTAGAAATTCAATTGAAATTCATCATAACCCTTAGCATATTTAAAAATAGAAAAACCCATATAGACGCAGAAATTACCACCCAGAAACATTTTGCGACGTCGAAGACCTTGCATAACATTCTTATTTAATGAGCAGCATTTTCATATCTATTGCATTTCCTGGGTGACGTCTATCGAAGGGGTTCGGCGTTTCAGGAATCTCTGGAGCTATTTCATTTGGTAGGAAGAGGGTCACAGGACTCATAAAGACGGATCTTTATTGGCCATTAGCTGACGGTCATTTTGCAACACAGCCTGATCAAAGGGTTTTAGCGAACCACGGGATAGGTACTTGGACGATGCTTTGATTTTCTGCCTCGCTGTTACTTTGGCGGATTTTCTGTGCTATCTATGCATTGAGTTGTATGTATCGTAGCTGGGGATGATACGTCTTTTGGTTTTATAAAATTTAATATCTCGACTTAACTCAACAATGATTGTAAAAAGAATTTCTTTTCATACTATCAGTTAAAAAATAATTCAAATGTGTAAGGATCCCTACAAATGAAAAATATAAAGATGCCCTAATAGTTACAAAAAAAAATATTTAGCTTTATTAAATATAAACTGCAATTGTTCTAATTTGAAAAAATCATGGTTGACAAGAATATATTCGATAAAAAACGAAAAATATACGATAGATTTTCATTCACAGTGAGACCAATAATTGGGAGTTCTCTGTAGATCTCATGAGAATTTACAAAAATTGATTGTCTGTCTGGCTGTTACTTTGATGGATTTCCTGTGTTGCTCTGCTATCTATGCATTGAGTTGTATTCATCGTAATTGAGGCTGTTAGTCTTTTGGTTTTATAAGATTTAATATCACGACTTAACTCAACAAATATTGCAAAATTAAATTGTTTCTTTTCTATCAGTTAAAAACAATTCAAATGCGTATGGATCCAAACAATTAGACAATATATAGATTTTCTAATAATTACAAAAGAAAGTATTTGGTTTTATTAAATATGAACTGTAATTGTTCTTATATGAAAAAAGGATCCTGGTTTGCAAGAATATATTTGTTAAAAAACAGAAAAAAAACTATGATAGTTTTTCATTTTCAGTGAGACCATCTATTGTGGGTTTTCTGTAGCTCTTATGGCAATTATCAAAAATTGATTTTTTGCATGGTGGATTTTCTGTGTTGGTCTGCTGTCTGTACATTGAATTGTATTTATCGTGATTGGGGTTGTTAGATCTTTTGCTTTTATAAGATTTAATATCGCGACTTAATTCAACAATTATTGTAAAATTGATTTCTTTCTATCCTATCAGTTAAAAATAATTCAAATGCATATGGATCTAAACAAATAGACAATATAAAGATGTTCTAATAATCACAAAAAAAAATATTTAGTTTTATTAAATATAAACAGTAATTGTTCTTATATGAAAAAAAAAATTATGGCTGACAGGAATATATTTAATAAAAAACAAAAAAAACCCTGATACTTTTGCATTTTCAGTGAGACCAATAATTAAGAGTTTTCTGTAGGTCTTAACGGCAATTAACATGCATTTTGTATTGATTACTGACTACTCTCGCACTATTTCTCATAAGCATAGAAATTTACTGAAAATTATCTGCGATAATTCTCAAAAACCTAGTTTGAGATTGTCATCTTTAAATTTTTCGTTATTGATCAAATAAGTCTTAGAAATTGAATAGATTACGTCTGAATAAGGGAATGTAATCATCATGTCATTGTGATACACAGATAAGAGTTTTATTCAAAAAATATTCATAAAATAATTTTTTCTACTTTTCAAGTAGATACACTCCTCCTTTTATTAATATAGCTGAAAACAATATATATATGGATATTTATAAATGTTTGTACATATATATATATATCATTTAAACATTTTTTTCGATTATCTATATGTATATATATATATAATCGAAAAAGTGTTTAAATGAAATAATTATAACTTTTGTTTAATGCAATTCCTTCTAATGTTATCCAAAAAATTTATCTCTGTGAGGCTCAATTATTTTTAGTGTATGTGATGAAATGACAAAATTTAATAAATATTCCTGTATGAGTTGTTAATTACATTAAATCTGCTAACAGAAATAATTTTTAGGATATCTTATTATTATATAAGTACAAAATACCTCGTTTTAAATTCAGACCAAAAAATCTCTCTGGCAATTAGGATCTTGATTCATAGTTAAAAGTAAAATTATTTTAATGGTTAATACTTAAAAAGAGATTTACTCGAACATTGGTAAGATGTTCTAGTAATTGATGGGGGATTCTCAGAAGTTACGAAATGGTTCTATTTAAAACATAACATTAAATTCTTAATCTCACATTTGTATTTATTTTTTTATAAAATAATATGTTTTATATCCATTAATATATGAAGAACTTCAAAATATTTTCTAGATACATGCCGTCTAAATCAACAGCAAGTTTAAAAAGTAATTATTTTCCAATTTTAAATATTAATGTAACTTTTCCAATTATTAATTTCAGTTATTCATTTCAATTATTTTCGAATAATATAAAATTTTAATAAGTAAAATACCAAACCGTTGAGAATTGCATATTTATATTATTAAACTATTAAAAAAATGTACTTTTAAGTAAAACACGTGTGTAAATAAGTGGGCAATTTATTTTTGTATTTTATACCTTTACTGTTAACGTTTAATTAATTAAAATCAAATTACCATTACAATCACATCTTATATTCTCCAAAATTTCTTTTTGAATAAATCCTCCTTTTAACTAAACCTAATGTTTTACCTTCACTTCATGCTACAACTCATTGCATTAATATTCATCTAGTTACGTTTAAGTTTCTCATTTTGCCATAATTTTATTATTGTTCCTTTTTATCTTACCTCGAAAAACGTTATTTTTTTTCTGCTTTTCCTGACGACTTTTTTCTTACAACTTAGAAAAACTTCCGTCGTGTCCATACAACTAAGAAAAGTGACAAAAATGAAAACTGTCTTAGCTGTTTTAATTGTTAATGTCCTTGGATTATATATTCGCTCTTGTATATTATAAAATAATTTGTAACATTCTGCATAAATTCCAGTTAAAGTAGACTTCCTTTTTTATCTTGACTAAAAGAGTTTTTCAATGTAGCTTTCATATACGATTTATTTTCGAACCATAAGCACTTAAATTTAATAAATACAATGGCAGAGACTTGGACGATCACGTTGTTCTGAGCTTAAAGCAGTCGCATTCAACTACAGACGTACTGTAACTTCTCGGCCTGTATTAGACCTATAACGGCTTCAAGAAGAGGGCCACTTTTAGGTTCACGGGAAAACTTTATTTTTACTTACAAGTACTATATATATATATATAAATACGGAATTCTCGCTTATTATACAAAGAAATTAAAAATTGAAAATAAAATTTGATCCCGAGCGGGCCATTAAATCACAAGCACAATTCACTCCAAGGTCGGAGATTTTCAGAGTTTTTGAGTCTGCGTGAAATATTATTGCCTGGTCTGTGGCATATCTTAATTATCACTTGGCGTGATACACGAAACCATTTGGGGTTCACTTTGAAAAATAGGCGGAAACTCCGACCTATTCAATTCACTTCAGAGAGAAAAAGAAAAATAATACTTCTGGTCGATTTGTCGAAGAATTTTCTCTCTTTTTCACCAAAAATCACGTTTTCAGAAAATCTGTCAAAAGGGGAAGGGGGCGTCAGCTTCCCTCACTTCTCATTAGAGCGCGGCCTGGTGGCCAATGGGCTAGCGCTCTGGCCATTAGTACCAGAGGCTTCAGGTTCGAATCCTGGCTGTGGCATAGATGTTTGCTGGTGGTTCGGAATCCACCTTGAACTGTAGATCCCGGTCTGTATTGCAAGACCGTAGAGCGACAAACCAAACGAAACCTTCTCATTGGATTAGACATTACTCAGCGCATGATCTATCGCCAATGACGACATGATGCATTCCATATTCCATCTGTAATTATATCAATTGTGAAGGTCACACAGACAATAGCTAATTTAAGAGGTTTCATAACACAGCACACTGAATATTTGCTATAAGATTTTAGTGACAGGCTTTTCTCATTATTACAAAACACTAATTACATGTAATATAACTACCCACGAATACTCCTTGTCTGCTATCAAATTTGAGTGATGGGTTTTTAAAATGTACTTGCCAAAGAGTGTACAGTCCACTTTCCTAGGAATGAAATGCCAAAACTCTTCCAGTGAGGAAAAAAAATGCTACAGTACTAATTAGAATTTCTTGTCATTATAAGCTTCATGGAAATGAGCTACCCGGAAAGAGAGTAGAAAAATGAACTCAAAATACTGGTGTCATTTAAGAGGACAACTGCGAAAGAAGAATTTCGTCAGTTAATTTTATTTTACTGGATGGGGTAGCAATTTAAGTAGGATATTTGAAATAAACATTGTGACCTTTGAATAGGCTTAGAAGAAAGGACGTAGTTTACTTATGTTTGATTATATTTTTTATAGACTAAATTTAAAAAAATGGTTCTGTTCATAACAAATCAACATATACAAAATATTTTGTAAGATTTTGCTTGGAATTTATTAATCTAAATAGTTTGTCTAAGCAAGTAGACAGAATATATATATTTTTTTAATTCTTGTTTCGTATTTTGCTTTTTAAATTGTCTCAAAGTTTAAAATTCTACAAAAATAGTAATAAATGTCTTAATATTTTAAGAAATAATTTCATCCAGATTTCTACCATGCTCATTTTTAATCTAAATATTTTTTTTATCTAATATGTGCTTGCGACAAATTTTATTTTCCAATGGGATGATTTTTCCGATAAACTTAATTTCATTGAAGCTTCTACGCATTGACACATAAAATCACTAAACCTGTTGCCCAATTTACAGGGTAAGCATTATTTTGATGCTTTGATGCTGATCACTGATCACTGATGCGATAGAAATTTCAAACGAACACTACCATTTTTAATATCAATGGAGTTTGAACTGTTTACTAACACATCAAATACAAAGTAGGATCATTACATCCTACGGATTGGAGGATTTCAATTATAACGTTTATTAAAATATTTTTTGTTCTGTCCCTCTTATCAAGTTTCCAATTCCCTCAGATCAGAAATTTAATGCTCAAAATAAGACAGATTATCTTTTTAGGTTTTTAGTGATTCTTATTTTCCGAAACCTGTCAATATTTGAACATTCATTAAGAAAAAAAAACCTTTTTTTTTGCTCCAATGTTACATTTTAAGAGTGAAAGGAATGATCCAATGTTATATTTTAAGAGTTACATTTTTAAGAGAGAGTCTTTTTTAAAATTAACTGTGTGAAATTGCTTCTAAAGTGATAATTAAACTGTGCAACATTATTCTTAAAATTGGGAAAAATAAAAATAAAAACTTCGTAAAGTGTCATCCCAAATGTCTTAAGACAACTATGACAGACAACTGAATTCTTTGATATCTTTTCTTTTTAAAGCTATGATATCTTCTGGTAAAATTTGTAATACTGAAATATAAATGTATTTATTTGAAATATATAAGTAGAGTTCATTTGAAACAGAATACATTGATAAAAAAATTCTGCTGCAATTTTATAAGAATAATGATTTTTTTTTGTTTTTGATTTCATGAAAATATTTCATTTCATACATCAGAATTTTTTTACTTATATATAATTATATACATAGCATTAATCTAGTAATAAATAATTTGTTTTTTGCTTATATACAATCCTAGACGCTAGTTTGGAATATTCATAACAGTTTATATTTTTTGATAAGGATAAACAATAAATAATATTCCAATGCTTTTTTTAAGTATATTCAATAAATAATCTTTCATTGCATGTTTAAGATATACTCAATGAGTAAACTTTCAATATTTTTTTTTTGAGATATATTCAATAAATACTTTCAATTTTATAAAAATTAGAAAAAAAATTATTAGGTTATTACTTTTTTCATAGCTATTTTTAAATTTTGTCATTTATTACGTTTAAAGCAAATTTTATTATATGAAATAGCAAATATTTGCTCTGATTTAAACATTTTTTTAACAAAACATTCCCTGTTTAAAAATTTTATTCCATTAAAAACCTTTAAGCGTACAGAAGTAAATTACTTATTCCTTTTTTTTCCTTACATTTAAGGGTGTTTAAAAAAATAAAAGTCAACAATTTGCATAAGAAAACAATAGTGCAAACACTCTTCTAGTTCAAGACATGGAAAAGCTAGCAGTTTCTAAAACTGGACTTTATGCAGAATGACACAAATTCTTTTGTAATACACGAAAACGACTTTACAATCCAAAGACAATAAAAGAAGCGAAACAACAATTCAAAAACATTTCTGCTCTTGTGTCGTTTTTCTTTGGCTGTATAAACACTTTGAAAGCCGTTTTTCTCAGCTGGAAACGAGAAGTAGTATAAAAAATAAAGAAGAGAGATATAGAGAAATAAAATTAACGCTCCTCGAAGGCAAAAAACGACAATGCAATCACAAAAGGGAAAAGGAACGACAATGCAATTACAGTGAAACGGGGAATTCAAAAATAAATGGACGAATGCAAACAAAGAGTGAGACTTGGAGCGTAAAGTGTGTTGGGAGGGGGGTGAGGATTGTGAAGAGAGGTAAAGAAGATTTTTTCAAAGAGAAATTTCTGAAAATTTACACTGGGATTGCATCGGAAATTCGATTTTAAGTAATTAAATAGTAAAGTAGATGAGGAGAAAGTAAACTTAAAAAAAGTTTGGCCTTTTTCTTGCAGTTTGGAAAGTGGACACAGTAAAGTTGTGCACGGTTCAGTAATTGGAAATAAATATCCCCATATTCTTTATTCACTTTTAATTGTTGTATTTTGTAGAAGCAATTTTGTTCATCAAATACAGTAACGTTATAAATTACATAAAATGAGTGAAATTTATTTTTTATTTGGTAGTTTCTTGTGTGCTTTTTAAATGCTTAATCATAAAAATAGTTAAATTAAAATACATTTTAATTAAACCATGTAAAAATATTCTTAAAATTGAGAGAAATAAAAAGCATGGGAAAGTGTCATTTCAAATATCTTAAGTCAACTATGATTCAAAATTCATTCTTTAATATCTTATTTTTAAAAGAACGATGAAATCTTCTGGCAAAATTTGGAATACTGAAATATAAATATAATTATTCGAAATATTTAAGGAGAGTTATTTTAAAACAGAATATATTATCGAAATAAAATTCTGTGTACATTATTAAAGAATAGTGAATTTTTTATTGTTTTAGATTTCATCAAAATATTTCATTTTATTCATCAGATTTTATTTAGTTACATATTCTTATTAAATATAGCATTAATCTAAAAATAAACAAAATTTTATTTTTTATTTTTATACATTCATAGATACTGTTTAAGAATATTAACAACAGTTTTTGATAAAGTTAGGCACTAGATACTAACTTTGATTTAATTTTTGTTATTCAAATGAAATGTTTTTTTAAAATATAATCAATGAATAATTTTTCAGTGCTTTTTAAAGTAATTTTCAATAAATAAATTTCAATGCTTTTTTAAGAAACTTCAATAAATAATCTTTCAATTTTATAAACATTAGAAAAAATTATTAGGTTATTACATCTTTCAAAGCTATTTTTATTTTTGGTCAATTATTATGTTCACAGCATTTTTTTATTATAAGAAATAGCAAATTATTGTCGTGATTTAAACATTTTTTTATACAACATTCCTTGTTTTAAAATTTTATTCATTAAAGACCTTCAAGCGGACATATGTAAATTACTTATCCCTTTTTTGTCTTAAACTTAAGCGTGTTCATAAGACTAAAAAGCAAACAATTTGCATAAGAAAGCAATAGTGAAAACACTCTTCTAGTGAAGACATCAAAAAGCTAGCAGTCTCTCCAACTGGACTTTATGCAGAATGACAGAAATTCTTTTGTAATAGACGAAGACGACTTTACAATCCAAAGACAATAAAAAAAGCGAAACAACAATTCAAAAAAAAAAATTCTGCTCTTGGTGTCGTTTTTCTTTAGCTGTATAAACACTTTGAAAGCCGTTTTTCTCAGCTGGAAACGAGAAGTAGTAAAGAAAATAAAGAAGAGAGATATAGAGAAAAAAATTAACGCTCCTCGAAGGACAAGGCAATCACAAAAAAATGAACGACAATGCAATTACAGTGAAACGGGGAATTCAAAAATAAATGGAGGAATGAGAAAAAGAGTGACTTTGTAGTATAAAGTGTGTTGGGAGGGAGGGTTGGGGTTGTGAAGAGAGGTAAGGAAGATTTATTCAAAGAGACATTTCTTAGAAGTTACACTGGATTGCATCGAAAATTCGATTTTAACTAATTAAATAGTAAAGTAGATGTGGAGAAAGTAAACATAAAAGTTTTTAGAGTTTTGTTGTAGTTTGGGAAGTAGATAGTAAAGTTGCGCATGTTTTGGTAATTGGAAATAAATTTTCTCTAATTCTTTATTCACTTTTAATTGCTGTATTTTGCAGAAGAAATTATGTCCATCAAATACAGTAACGCAATAAATTACAGCAAATAAGTGAAATTTATTTTTTATTTTGTAGTTTCCTGTGTACATTTTAAATGTCGAATACTAAAAATGATTAAATTAGAATGTCTTTTACTCTACTTTTACTAAATACTTATAGTTCGTTAGTTTGTTTAAATAATTTCTGATTGTACTTAATTCGTTCAAAAGATGAAAGATTTGCAGATTCTTTGGTGAAGAATGACAGAAATCCGTATCACACTACAATTTCTATTTTCTTTGCAGATTCAAATGTCATGGCAAAATCAAAACTTATTACTTCTTCTAAGATTAAAATTAAATATCAAATTATGGAACTAAAGGTCGACAGTAAAACAGCTATCATTGTTACAAGATTAAAGACGAAGCACCACAAAAATATGGAAATTTCTGCTGACGACGTTCAAAACCTGTTGCCCACTTTACAGGAGAAGCAATTTTTTGGTGTTTCGATACTGTTCACTGGTACCACAGAAAATTCAAATGAATACTACTATTGTTGATATCAATACAGTTTGAAGACTCTATTAACTCATCAAATCCACAGTATGGTCATTACATCCTAGGGATTGCAGGTTTTCTGTCATAACGTGGATTAAAATATTTTTCGTTCTGTCCCCTTGTCATGTTTCCGATTATGATTCCTCAAATCAGAAATTTAATTCCCTATCTAAGAAAAATTATCTTTTAGGGTTCTTCGTGATTTTCATTTTACGGAACTCTATAATATTTAAATACTCATAAAAAAAAGAAACATTTTTGCTCCGATTTTACATTTTAAGAGATATATCTTCTTTACTTCTTTTATAAAATTTACTGGGGGGAAATATTTCTAAAATGATAATTAGGCTATTTAAAAGTATTCTTAAAATTGGAAAAAATAAAAAGAATGGGAAGGTGTCATTTCAACATTTCAAATGTCTTAAGCCAATTTTGACTTACAATTGATTTTTTGATTTTTTTTTTTTTAAAGAGTTAAGAAATTTTCTGGTAAAATTTGTAATATTCAAATATAAATATAACTATTCGAAAATTATAAGCAAGGCTAACTTGGGACAGAGTACATCATTGAAAAAATTTCTGCTGCAATTATCAAGAATATTAACTTTTTATGGCTTTTGAATTCAGCAAAATATTTAGTTTTATTCATCAGCTTTTATTTAGTTATATATAATTATTAAACATAGAATTAATCTTAAATAAATAAAATTTTATTTTTTGTTTTTATACATTTCTAGATACTATTTTAGAATATTAATAATAGTATTGGGGTAAAGGTAGGCACTAGATACAAACTTTGATTTCGAAATTTTTGTTATTCAAATGAAAAGCTATCTTTAAGATTTATTTAATAAATAATCTTTTAACTTTATAAACATTAAAAAAAATTATTGCCTATTTCATAGCTATTTTTATTTTGATTATTTATTTTGTTAACAGAAAAATTTTACTACACGAAATAGCAAATATTTTTTTGAGATTTAAACATTTTTTAACAAAACATTCCTTATTTTAAATTTTTATTCCATTAAAAACCTTCAAGCGAACATAAGTAAATTACTTATTCCATTTTTTCTCTTAAATTTAAGCGTGTTTAAAAGAATAAAAGTAAACAATTTGCATCAGAAAGCAATAGTAAAAACACTCTTCTAGTGAAGACGTAAAAAAGCTAGCAGTCTCTCCAACTGGACTTTGTGCAGAATGACACAAATTCTTTTGTAATACACGAAAACGACTTTACAATCCAAAGACAATAAAAGAAGCGAAACAACACTTCAAAAATATTTCTGCTTTCTTGTGTTGTTTTTCTTTAGCTGTATAAACACTTTGAAAGACGTTTTTCTCAGCTGGAAACGAGAAGTAGTAAAGAAAAATAAAGAAGAGAGATATAGAGAAAAAAAATTAACGCTCCTCGAAGGCAAGGTAAAAAGGAACGACAATGCAATTACAGTGAAACGGGGAATTCAAAAATAAATGGACGAACGCGAAAAAGAGTGAGACTTGGAGTATAAAGTGTGTATGGAGGGAGGGTTGGGGTTGTGAAGAGAGGTAAGGAAGATTTATTCAAAGAGACATTCCTGAGAAGTTACACTGGGATTGCATCAGAAATTCGATTTTAATTAATTAAATAGTAAAGTAGATGTGGAGAAAGTAAACTTAATTTTTTTCGGTGTTTTTTGTAGTTTGGAAAAGTACATAGTAAAGTTGCACATGGTTTGGTAATTGGAAATAAATTTTCCCTTAATTTTATAATCACTTTTAATTGCTATATTTTGTAGAAGCAATTGTGTCCATCAAATACAATATTGCAATAAATTTCAGAAAATAAATGAAATTTTTTTTTTTTTGTAGAAATGTCTTGCGTAATTTTAAATGTTTAGTAAGAAAATTTTTTAATTTAGAATACATTTTATTCTATTTTTACTAAATACTTATTTTTCGTTAGTTTGTTTGAATAACTTTTGATTGTACTTAATTTGTTCAAAAGAGAAAACACATGCAGATTCTTTGGCGAAGAATGCCAGAAGTCTGGATCAGACTGCCCTTCCTACTTCCCCTTGCAGTTGCAAAATCTAAACTTATGATTTCTTCCAAGATCAAAAATTAATATCAAATCTCAGAATTAAATGTCGACAGCAACTTGCATTTGTAATACTCAAATATAAATATAATTATTCAAAATATATAAGCAGAGTTAATTTGGAAAAGATTAAATCATTGGAAAAAATTATGTTGCTATTATTAAAGAATAATATTTTTGTTTTTGATTTCTTCAAAATATTTCATTTCATTCATCAGATTTTTTTTTACTTATATTAAATTATTAAACATAGCATTAATCTAAAAGTAAATAACGTTTCATTTTTATATTTTCCTATATGCTATTTTAGAATATTCATAATAGTTGATTTTTTGATAAAGGTAGGCACTAGATTCAAACTTTGATTTAATTTTTGTTATTCAAATCAAATGCTTTTTTAAGATATATTCAATAAATACTCTTTAATGATTTTTAAAGATATATTAAATAAATTATCTTTCAATTCTTTTTACAGATATATTCAATAAATAATCTTTCAGTGCTTTTTAAAGATATATTAAATAAATAAGCTTTCAATGCTTTTTTTAAAGATATATTCAATTAATAATCCTTCTATGTTTTTTTAAGATATAAATATATTCAATAAATAATAATTCTTCAATTTTATAAATATCAGTAAAAATTATTAGTTTATTACGCATTTCCTAGCTATTTTTAATTTTGGTCATTTATTATGGTCCCCGCACATTGTTATTATATGAAATACCAAATATTTGTTCTGAATTTAAATAATAAATTTTAAATATTCTGATATTCTAAATATTGTGATTTTAAATTTTAATAAAACATTACTTGTTTTAAGATTTTATTCATTAAAAGCTTTTAAGCGGACATAAGTAAATTACTTATTCCTTTTTTTTTCTTAAATCTAAGCGTGTATATCAAGAATAAAAGTACACAATTTGCATAAGAAAGCAATAGCGAAAACACTCTTCTAGTTCAAGACATAAAAAAGCTAGCAGTCTCTCCAACTGGACTTTATGAAGAATGACACAAATTCTTTTGTAATACACGAAAACGACTTTACAATCCAAAGACAATAAAAGAAGCGAAACAACAATTCAAAAGCATTTCTGCTCTTGTGTTGGTTTTTCTTTAACTGTATAAACACTTTCAAAGCGTTTTTCTCAGCTGGAAACGAGAAGTAGTAAAGAAATATAAAGAAGAAGAGAGATATAACGCTCCTCGAAAGCAAGGTAAAAAGGAACGACAATGCAATTACAGTGAAACGGGGAATTCCAAACTAAATGGACGAACGCGAAAAAGAGTGAGATTTGGAGCATAAAATGTATTGGGAGGTTTGGGGTTGGGGTTGTGCAGAGAGGTAAAGAAGATTTATTCAAAGAGAAATTTCTGAGAAGTTATACTGAGATTGCCTCGGAAATTCGATTTTAACTAACTAAATAGTAAAGTAGATGTGGAGAAAGTAAACTTAAAAATGTTTGTCTTTTTGTTGTAGTTTGGAAAAGTACATAGTAAAGTTGTGCATGGTTTAGTAATCGGAAATAAATTTTCCCTAATTCTATATTCACTTTTAATTGCTGTATTTTGCAGAAGAAATTATGTTCATCAAATAAAGTACTGCGATAAATTACAGAAAATAAAATAAATTTACTTCTTATTTGGTTGTTTCTTGCGTGTATTTTAAATGTCGGAAAGCTAAAAATGCTTAAATTAGAATGAATTTTATTGTATTTTTACCAAATATTTATTTTTCTTAAGTTTGTTTAAATAATTTTTGATTGTACTTAATTCGTTCGAAAGATAAGAGATTTGCAGATTCTTTGGGGAAGAATGACTGAAGTCTGGATAAGATTGTCATTTCTACTTCCTTTGCAGATACAAACACCTTGGCAAAATTTAAACCTATGATTCCTACTAAGATCAAAACTAAATACCAAATTACAGAGCTAAATGTCGACAGAAAAACAGCTACTACTCTCACAAGATTAAGGATGAAGCACCAGAAAAGTATGAAAATTTCTGGTGATGGTATTCTAAATCTGTTGCCCACTTTGGAGGGGAAGCATTATTTTGGTGTTCCGATACTGATCGCTGGTGCCAAAGAAATTTCGAACGAACACTACTATTGTTGATATCGATGGAGTTTAAAGTCTCTATTAACTGATCAAATCCAAAGTATGGCCATTATATCCTACGGAATGTAGGTTTTCTGTAATTGATTACGAGATTGATTAAAAGATTTTTTGATCAAAGTTGAATTCTTAAAGCAAAGTTGATTAAAAGATTTTTTGTTCTGTCCACTTGTTAAGTTTCCTATTCTGATCCCTCAGAACAGAAATTTAATACCCAAACTAAGACAGATTATCTTTTTAGGTTCTTGGTGATATTCATTTTACGAAACTCGCCAATATTTACACATTTACAAAAAAATGCCACATTTTTGCTCCAAATTTATATTTTAAGAGAGATATATTCTTTAAGTCTTTTATAAAATTAATTGGAGGGAAATACTTCTAAAATGATAATTAAAATGTATAAAAGTATTCTTAAAATTGAGAAAAAAAAAAATGGGATAGTGTTGTTTCAACATTTCAAATGTCTTAAGTCTACTATTCTTTGGTATCTTTATTTTTAGAGTTATGAAATTTTCTGGTAAAATTTGTTATATTCAAATATAAATATAATTATTCGAAATGCATAAGCAAAGATAATTTGGCGCAGAATACCTTATTGGGAAAAATTCTGCTGGAATTATTAAGGAATAATGAAAGTTTTATTGTTTTTGATTTCATCAAAATATTTTATTTCATTCATCAGATTTTATTCGTTTATATATAATTATTAAACATTGCATTAATGTAAAAATAAATACAATTTTATTTTTTGTCTGTATACAAACCTAGAGGCGATTTTAGAAAATTCATAACAGTTGACTTTTTTTGACAATACATACAAAAATTGATTTCGATATTTTTGTTATTCAAAGGAAATGATTTTTTAAACATATATTCAATAAATAATCTTTCAATGTTCTTTAAAAAAAAATCAATAAATAATTTTTCAATGCTTTCTTTAAGATATATTCAATGAATAATCTATCAATGCTTTTTAAGGTATATTAAATTAATAATCTTTCAATGATTTTTTAAGATATATAATCATTAATGCTTTTATAACAAATAATCTTTACATGCTGTTTTAAGATATATGCAATATTTTATACAAAAAAGACATTAAAACTATTAGGTTATTACTTATTTTAACGATATTTTTATTTTTAGTCAATTATTATCTTAATAGGAAATTTTTATTACATAAATTAGCAAATATTTCTTGGGATTTAAACATTTTTTAATGTAACATTCCTTGTTTAAAATTTTATTCCATTAAAAACCTTTAAGCGAACATAAAGTAAATTACTTAATCCTTTTTTTCTTAAATTTAAGCGCGTTTATAAGAATAAAATTCAACAATTTGCATAAGAAAGCAATAGTGAAAACATTCTGCTAGTGAAGACATAAAAAAGGTAGCAGTCTCTCCAACTGGACTTTATGCAGACTGAAACAAATTCTTTTGTTATATACGAAAACGACTTTACAATCCAAAGACATTAAAAGAAGCGAAACAACAATTCAAAAACATTTCTGCTCTTGTGTCGTTTTTCTTTAGCTGTATAAACACTTTGAAAGCCGTTTTTGTCAGCTGGAAACGAGAAGTAATAAAGAAAAAGAAGAAAAAAATTAACGCTCCTCGAATGCAAGGTAAAAAGGAACGACGATGGAATTACAGTGAAACGGGGATTTCAAAAATAAACGAAAAAAAGTGTGACTTGGAGCATAAAGTGTGTTGGGAGGAGGGTTGGGGTTGTGAAGAGAAGTAAAGAAGATTTATCCGAAGAGACATTTCTGAGAAGTTACACTGGGATTGCATCGGAAATTCGATTTTAACTAACTAAATAGTAAAGTAGATGTGAAGAAAGTAAACTTAAAAAATTTTCGGTGTTTTTTTTGTAGTTTGGTAAAGTACATAGCAAAGTTGCAAAGGTTTAGTAATTGGAAATAAATTTTCCCTAATTCTTTATTCCCTTTTAATTGCTGTATTTTGTAGAAGAATCAAACACAGTAATAGCAATAAATTACAGAAAATAAGATAAATTTATTTTTTATTTGATAGTTTCTTGTATATATTTTAAATGCTTAATCATAAAAATAATTAAATTAAAATGCATTTTAATTAAACCAGGTAGAAATATTCTTAAAATTGCGAGAAATAAAAAACATTGGAAAGTGTCATTTCAAATGTCTTAAGTCAACTATGATTGAAAATTCATTCCTTAATATCTTATTTTTAAAAGAACGATGAAATATTATGACAAAACTTTTAATACTCAATTATAAGTATAATTATATAAGCAGAGTTAATTGGAAACAGAACATATTATTGAAAAAAATTCTTCTTTAATTATTAAAGAAGAATGAATTTTTTTTATAGTTTTTGATTTCATTTATCATATTTTATTGCCTTATAAATCATTATTAAACATAGATCTAAAAACAAATAAAACTTTATTTTTTATTTTTAAGAAACTTATATGTTATTTTATAATATTTATAATAGTT
Organism: Caerostris darwini; assembly: GCA_021605075.1. NCBI lineage: Eukaryota > Metazoa > Arthropoda > Arachnida > Araneae > Araneidae > Caerostris > Caerostris darwini. The sequence continues at coordinate 38,837 of BPLQ01004732.1, forward strand.
GATGTTTCTTAGTAAAGGTAGGCACTAGATTTATACTTTGATTTAATTTTTGTTCTTCAATTGAAATGCTTTTTTAAGATATATTTAATAAATAATCTTTCGATACTTTTTTAAAGACATATTCAATAAATAACCTTTAGATTTTATAAATATTAGAAATAAATATTAGGTAATTACGTCTTTCACAGCTATTTTTAATTTTGGTCATTTATTATGTTTCCAGCAAATTTTTATTATATGAAATAGGAAATATTTGTTTTGATTTAAAAATTCTTTTAACAAAACGTTCCTTGTTTTATAATTTTATTCCATTAAACACTTTTAAGCGAAAAGAAGTAAATTAGTTATTCCTTTTTTTCTCAAATATAAGCGAGTTTATAAGAATAAAAGTAAACAATTTGCATAAGAAAGCGATAGTGAAAACACTCTTCTAGCGAAGACATAAAAAAGCTAGCAGTCTCTCCAACTGGACTTTATGCAGAATGACACAAATTCTTTTGTAATACACGAAAACGAACTTTACAATCCAAAGACAATAAAAGAAGCGAAACAACAATTCAAAAACATTTCTGCTCTCTTCTGTCGTTTTTCTTTAGCTGTATAAACACTTTGAAAGCCGTTTTTCTCAGCTGGAAATGAGAAGTAGTAAAGAAAATAAAGAAGAGAGATATAGAGAAAAAAATTAACGCTCCTCGAAGGTAAGGTAAAAAGGAACGACAATGCAATTACAGTGAAACGGGGAATTCAAAAATAAATGGACGAACACGAGAAAAAGAGGGAGACTTGGAGCATAAAGTGTGTTGGGAGGGGGGTGGGGTTGGGTTGTGAAGAGAGGTAAAGAAGATTTATTCAAAGTGAAATTTCTGAGAAGTTACACTGGGATTGCATCTGAAATTCGATTTTAACAAACTAAATAGTAAAGTAGATGTGGAGAAAGCAAACTTGAAAGTCTTTTGGCGTTTTTGTTGTAGTTTGGAAAGTACATAGTAAAGTTGTAGATGGTTTGGTAATTGGAAACAAATTTTTCCTAATTCTTTATTCACTTTTAATTGCTGTATTTTGCAGAAGAAATTATTTTCATCAAACACAGTAATAAAATAAATTACAGAAAATAAGTGAAATTTATTTTTTTAATTGGTAGTTTTTTGCGTACTTTTTAAATGCTTAAAAATAAATGTATGATTACATTTAATTATGATTACATTAATAATAAATTTATGATTACATTAATTTATTATTATATTTACATTTATGATTGTAAATTAATATACATTTTAGTTAAACCATGTAAAGATATTCTTAAAATTGGGCGAAATAAAATGCATGGGAAAATGTCATTTTAAATATCTTACGCCAATTTTGATTGACAATTGATTTTTTGATATAGTTTTTTGTAGATCTATGAATTTTTCTGGTATAATTTGCAATACTCAAATATAAATATTATGTTTCGAAATATACAAGAGGAGAGAAAATTATTGAAAAACAATCTGCTGGAATTATTAAAAAAATAATGAATTTTTTATTGTTTTCGATTTCATCAAAGTTTTTCATTTCATGAGATTTTATTCATTTTTATATTATTATTAAAAATATCCTTAATAAAAAATATATAAAATTTTATTTTTTATTTTTGTACATTTCTAGATGCTATTTAAGAATATTCATAATAGTTGATGTTTTTGGATAAAGGTAACCAACAGATATAAGCTTTGATTTTATTATTTTTGTTATTCAAATGAAATGCTTTTTTAAGATGTATTCAGTAAATAATCTTTCAATGCTTTTTAAGGTATATTCAATTAATAATTTTTCGAAGCTTTTTAAGATATATTCAATAAATAATCTTTCAATTTTATAGACATTAAAAGAAATTATTAAGTAATTACTTCTTTCACAGCTATTTTAAATTTTAGTCATTTATTATGTTTCTAGCAATTTTTTATTATATGAAATAGCAAATATTTGTTCTGATTTAAGTATTTTTTAACAAAACATTCCTTGTTTTAAAATTTTATTCCATTAAAACCTTTTAAGCAGATATAAGTAAATTACTTATTCCTTTTTTTCTTAAATTAAAGCGCGTTTATAAGAATAAAAGGAAACAATTTGCATAAGAAAGCAATAGTGAAAACACATTTCTAGTGAAGACATAAAAAAATCTAGCAGTCTCTCCAACTGGACTTTATGCAGAATGACACAATTTCTTTTGTAATGCACGAAAACGACTTTACAATCCAAAGACAATAAAAGAAGCGAAACAACGATTCAAAAACATTTCTACTACTTCTGTCGTTTTTCTTTATCTGTATAAACACTTTGAAAGCCGTTTTTCTCAGCTGGAAACGAGAAGTAGTAAAGAAAATAAAGAAGAAAAGATATATAGAGAAAAAAAAATTAACGCTCCTCGAAGGCAAGGTAAAAAATGAACGACAATGCAATTATATTGAAATGGGGAATTCAAAAATAAACGGACGAACGCAAAAAAGAGTAAGACTTGGAGCATAACGTGTGCTGGGAAGGGTTGGGGTTTTGAAGAGAGGTAAAGAAGTTTTATTCAAAGAGAAATTTCTGAGAAGTTACACTGGGATTACATCGGAAATTCGATTTTAACTGATTAAATAGTAAAGTAGATGTGGAGAAAGTAAACTTAAACAATTTAGGCGTTTTGTTGTAGTTTGGAAAGTGGACACAGTAAAGTTGAACATGGTTTAGTAGTTGGAAATAAATTTTCCCTAATTCTTTATTCACTTTTAATTGCTGTATTTTGTAGAGGCAATTATGTCCATCAAATACAGTAACGCAATAAATTACAGTAGTAATTTAGCAATTACAGTATTTGGCGAGCAAATTTTAGTATTTGTTAGTTACTTACGTGCATTTAAATGTCGAATCCTAAAAATGACTAAATTAGAATGCTTTTTAGTCTATTTTTACAAAATACTTATATTTCGTTAGATTGTTTAAATAACTTTTGATTGTACTTAATTCGTTCAAAAGATAAAATATTTTCAGACACTTTGGCGATGAAGGCCAAAGTCTGGATCAGCCTGTCATTTCTACTTCCATTGCAGATGTGAATGCTTTGACGAAATCTAAACTTATGATTTCTTCTAATATTAAAACTAAATACTAAATTACAGAAATAATTTTGACAGAAACAGAGTTACTACTCTCACAAGATAAAGGATCTAGCACCACAAAAATATGAATAATTCTGCTGAGGGCTTTAAAAAACACCCAAATATGGCAACTGCCCTGATATTGAGCTTACTCCTCATCATGTCTTTGATTGACCAGCTGTTGTCACTATGCATTGTTTGGACCCTCGCTCGGAAGAGGATTTTTACTGCGAACTGGCCAATCAACATAGCAAATATCATTCGCGAACACCGCTATATTTGATTCCTTTGTACTTTTAAGGGGATAACACAAAACAACAAAATATAAAAGACTTTATAGATATTATGAAAGCATATTCTGTGAACTTGCCCGCATTTAAAGTCAGGATGCCTGTTAGGCCTTTTGGGTGTTTTCTACCATTTTGACTATGAGTTGTTGGGTAGGTTCTTTCGATGATTCGCACCTTAGCTCCTGATAACACTATATTGGTACATAAGGGCTTTAATGTTTCTCATATGCTATGAATAGTTCTGATGAGTAGAGAGAAATATTGCCTTTTAGCAATTCTTTGAGGCATAACCACTCTGCATTTGAATTTAGAATAGGATAATAATCAGGGAATTTCCGTCAGGAAGATGCTGATTGAAATAGTGACTTCAATACACGGAATGACCTCTCCCTTTCATAAATGATCCCTTCTGCATGGAGTTTTCTAGAAATGTGACATATCTCACATCACCACTCCATACATAAGCAGTATAGGGATGCTCAATTTGATAAATTAAGTAATGTGTATGCCAATTTTTTAATGCACTTGAGATACAAAAGATTTGAAAAGAAGAATTAATTTAAAAAACAGATACTAATATAGTTAAATAAAAATGAAAAATATAATAATCGCATACAATAGAATATTACTATCAATAATTTACCAGGATAATGTTAATCATTAATTAATGCTTCACAAGTAAAATAAAATAAAACTAATATTAAGAAATCCTATTATCTCTCTCTCTCTATATATATATATATATATAAACACAATTCATTTTAAGTAATGAATTAATGATCTTAATTGTAATAATGAATACAAGTACATAATAAAAAGAAAATGACAAAGAATTATACTAAACCATCCTTTAACTTCAGCATTATCAGATAATATTTCTTGTAATTGTGATCACTGTTCATACTAAATGTGTCAACACGTTATCTTTTAATACAGTTTTAACCACTTTGGGCACTCTCACTTTACCCATGAAAAGTCATTGCTTTACTTGAAGACTCACATATTCACTAGGCATCGATGACAATATCGTCAAATCTTATATTCCTGTACATGTTTTACGTTTTCCACCAATTGTACAAGAATAAGGTGGATGATGTTGAAGAACTTCAGTCCAAGATTATTAAGTTAAAGTAAGATTATTCTCCGAGACAAGAATCAGCAAGATGAAGAACAGCAGCAAGCCTTTCACCGATAAATCATTTTCTTAGAATAAAAGCCATGGAAGATAGAGCTTTCAAATATATTTATATATTTAGATTCAAGGCATTTATATATGTACAAATTTAATCGAAAGTGTAATGAAGTCATCAAAAATACATTTACTTCGAAACAATTTTAGTATAGAAATCTTTACTATAGTCTGCATAAAAATAGATATAAACAAATTTCTGGCCCCAAAAGATATAAATAAATTTCGAAACAAATTTTGATATTTTTACGATTTGCAAAAGAAATTTCTTTTTCCTAGTCTACAATAGAGAATTAGCATAATTTGAGTAGCAAAACAACATAATACTATTAATAATTATATGCCATGGTAAGTTAAGCATTGTTTAGTATTTGGAAGAGAACTCAGTATTTATTTAATGCTTATATTTTTGAGCGAGCAAAGAAAATTAAATTTTTTCTACCAAAAGACCAAAAGACAAAAGACCAAGATTACCAAAAGAGTAAAACATTCATGGTTAGATGTGCACTATACTTAACAGAATTTTTAGAAAAAAAATAAATTTTTATATGAATGGGAAAATGTACTAGGAAAAGAATTGTTTTGAGAGCTAAGAAATACTTCACCTTGGCTCATTACCTATTGATACTGAAGCCCAATAAGTGCAAGGATAAAAAAAAGGAACAGTTATTTCCGTTTTCTGTGAAGGGAATAGGTGCAGATATGAGCAAATAGAACAAATTGCTATTGAATGACCTCTGCATTCTCCGGAATTCACCTTGTTGGATTTCTTCCTCTGGGGATGCTAACAAAACACTAGTTGCATGCAACAGTATCACTTTGGAAATTCCTTTGTTTTCTAGATCTGCACCAACACATTATAGTTATTTGCAATAGTATATCATTTTTCTTATTGATGAATGTGTATCTAGAAATGCTTTTGCTATTACAAATTAGCAGTGGTTATATCTGGTGAAAGAAACACAAAAATAGGAAAATAATGACAAGCAATCGTTTCAGTTAAGGGAGGTCATATTTTTCAATTCCTACTATCAGTTCACATTCACCCTATATATATTTATATATCTTGTTCAAATTTTCAATCGTTCATAGAATACTTTTTATTCATCCACTCAAGTACAAATACATTTTTTTGAACTTGTAGTGGATGACACTTGATGTTAATACAGTTTTCTGAAATATTAATTCAGTAATTAAATTTAATT
>BPLQ01004733.1:0-138096 GCA_021605075.1 Caerostris darwini
TTGTAAAATGCTATTTCGCCAAAATTTACAGTTAGCAGTGCTATTAGCCAACATTAGTAGCCAAATAGCTATTACGTCAAAGTTTATTCCTGAAAAGGCTTTGAAGCCAAAGTTTATCGCTTTAACGCCAAATATTATCACTATCCTGCCAAAATTTAAATCTTTGAAATGCTTTATAGTCAACATTTATCGCTTTATCGCCAAACTTGTTCACTAAGCTAATTTTGTTATATGTGCTTTTAAGCCAAAAGTTAAGGCTTCATCGCCAACATTTATCGCTTTATCGCCAAATGTTTTCAATAAGCAAAATTTTTTTTGGTACTTACGTATTAACGCCACCGCAGCTACAGATTTGGCAGTTTTTAAGTGGCGACAATCTACACTTAAAATTTTTGTGACAAATCATAAAATATATAAAACACTTTATTTAAAATCAAAACGCTTTCAAAATTCAAAACACTTTATTTAAAAACAAAGTAGTCAATCGGTGGAAAATGGGCCGATATAGAGTTTAACATAGATTCAAAACAGTCTCTATTTTGGCGCATTAGCGCAACTTCTGCTGCGGTGGCGTTAATACGTAAGTACCTTTTGTTATTATTATTATTTTTATTTTTTTTTATTATTTATTTATTTTTATTTTTTTATTTTTTTTTTTATTTATTTTTTTTTTTTATTTATTTTTTTTTTTTTTTTTTTTTTTATTTTTTTATTTATTTATTTATTTTTTTGACAAAAGTTAATGCTTTATCGCCAAATTTTTATCACTAAAAATTTTTTATCTCTGGAATACTTTTGCGCCAAATGTTATCGCTTTTACGTCGAAATTTAGCACTATTATGACAAAAAAAATTATGTTTAAATTGCCTTTACACGGATTTTATATCACTTTATCGCCAAAAATTTACCACTATTATCGCAAAATCTAATGTTTTCTTTTTACGCCACTTATTGCCGCTTTAACGCCAAAATATATCATTATTTTGCCAAAATTTTATTCCTAAATTGCTTTTACGCCAAATTAAAGCGCTTTATCGTCAAATTATTATGTGGAATTTTATTTTCCTAATTCACAAAAATGTATCGTTTAGACAAAGATAATAATCGCTGTTGAGATAAAATTTCGCCACAATTATTCGCCAATTATTTTTTTTAGATGTCAAAAAATAAGTCGTGTTCTTTACGAAGCCGAGTTCGAATGATAAATTAATATTAACAAAAGAGAAAAAAGAAGAAGAAACCAGAGAATTACTTACCTTTTATTGCGTACTTGCATAGCCATAGCAAATGAATATGGAATGCTCGACCAACAGCACAAATCCACAGAAACATTAAGTTTAAGTTGTAACGTTCTTAAACATTTAGAAATTATTTTATTATTAATTTATTTTAATTATTAAAAAGTTAAATTGTAACGTTAACTAACGTTCGAAAAAGATAAAGTTTCAAATATTCCGTGCGAATTCTAATTACGGTTGCCACAAAAATCTAACTAAACGAACATCTTTTTAAAAGAAATTAATTTAAGAATAAAATATAAGTTATTAATAAATTATAAAATCGTTTTTCTTGTTTTTCTTTTTTTTTTTTTTTTTTTTTTTTTCATGAGTGGCAACATCATAAAAATTGTTTATGTTCCGTATCAGCGACACACATAAGTTGTAAGAATAAGCTCGGAATAATCAAAAATTTATCAGAATACTTATTTAAAAACTATATATTTCTGTTCTCTTGAAGAACCTTAATTCAAAGGGCAAAGATATCGTTTTGCAGTGGATCCCAGGCCATTGTGGGATCTTGGGTAATGAGAAGGTGGATTCTCTTGTCAAAAAGGAACAACCACTTTTCACTCGATGAAACTGATACCTACGACTTTCCTCAGTGCACTAACATTTCCACTTGCCTATTTGCTGACGATTCTGCTGCTCTTGCCCAAGGTGCTTCTATTCTTTATGTCATCAATACTCTTCAAAATTTTCTGAATATCCTAGAGGATTGGCTAACTAAATGGCGCATCGCAATTAATGTCTCTAAATCTCAAGCTATCATTTTCCGAAAAGGACACGCCAGACAACCATATATTAATCTCTCCCTTTTTGATCAACAAATTGAATGGGCAACTAATATTAAAAATCTCGGCTTAATTATAGACAATAAACTTACGTTTCGAGCTCATATTCAAAAAATCAAAGAAAAATGTTGGAAAAAATTTTATCTCACTCTACCACTCATTAATAAATTTTCTAAATTAACTTTGTCAAACAAACTTCTTCTCTACAAACAAGTTCTTAGGCCTATCCGTACCTATGCTGTCCCAATCTGGGCTCTAGCTGCGCAATCTAACAAGAAATCTGTACAAATTATTCAAAACAAACTTCTTCGTATTATCACTGGTGCACCCTGGTTTGTCCGTAACTCTACAATTCATCATGATTTAAAAATTGATTCTATTGACAACTATATTACTAAACTTTCTAGAAATTCCTTCAATACCATTGCTACTCACGAAAACCCTCTCATCAAGGCACAAACTATATTTACGCAATTGAATGGAAAATACAAGTATCCTTTCTCTACTTCTAAATGGAATCGAAGCCTCAAACCACCATAATTTCCTGCTCACTTATCGCTTTTTAAATATTTGACTTCAACGCATATTTACTGATCATAAATTTCTTGTTACGTTTCCATCACCGATGATTTACATTTTCCTCACTTTCTTCTTTTTTTTCTCTCAAATCATACGATTACTATTATCTATTTATCATGACTTTTCTTTCCTACTGCCTTCACATACCATTGAGTAGATGAACGCTTCGCGTTCAGGCACTCGACATCTTTATTCAACAATGAATGATGAAACTGATGATGCGAAACCTTTTTCGGAACACTCTATCTGATAATCTACGTGAAGGTAACTCATCTAAAACCTGGTTTAACTTTATTCTAAACATCCCAGATCAGCCTATTTTTAAAGCTGTTGCCCTTTTCAGACTCCAGACGGGCCATGATTGTATGGCCAATCTTCTTTTTCGAATGAAAATATTTGCTAGCCCAAAATGCATGCTCTGCAGTCTTGGAGAGGACATGGATTCATCTCACCTTTCTGTCTGCCCTGCACTTGTTTCCTCTACTGTGTAGGGTCGTTACTGGGAGGCTAGGGCCCTTATGGGCTAAACATGTCACTATGTGATTTCCTTCGATTCTCGTTGTTGTTTTCATGCTCTTTTTTTTTTTTTTTTTTTTTTTTTTTTTTTTTTTTTTTTTTTTTTTTATTGCTTTTTGTAGCCTGCCATTGGAAATTTAAAAAAATATTTTTGTTCTTATTTACTGCAAATAAGAATTCTGCAACTAATTATGGAAATAGCAATAAAATAGTCATTATATTGTTCGGAAAATGAAGCTGCGAATTCCTCTAATTACAGTATTGCAACCCTAAAGAAATTAGCGAAATATTCAGGGTTGCAAGATTGGCGACTTTCTCAGGGGTACAGTATTCTAGATTTTAACCAATATTTATTATTTTTGTGTAAAATGAAGTATTTCAGTTTTTTAATAATATGTTATTGTTTTTTTTTAATTGTATTTGCTTTACATTGCTCTTAATTTTTACTGCAATCAAAGCTCTCAATACATTGCATAAAGTGATCATTTTATACAATGCATAAAATGATCGAATTTTTAATAATGTACATCTAATGATTTATGCAAGATTTTTTGGGGGGCATGTTAACTTTGAGTTGAATGGCAAAATTATTAGGGTAAGAACCATGTTTAAAGCTGCTCCTTTTAACACTGTATCAGTATTACTCAGAAAAAGATTGTATTTTCTGAAATCGCAAATTTAAAGCTTGTCTGTTGACGACAACTGATTGATAAAAGTAATGGAGGAGATAAACAATCCAGGCCAAATGGCAAAATAAGGAAAGGTGAGATTTGGCAACTATTTTGGCCGCCAAATGGACGAAAATCAAGGTTAGCAAGGTATCTCCTAATTGACCAAGATTAATTACGTGGTTTAAATTACTGGAACGTTCTAGAAGAATTAGAAACCGTTAATTTTAATAATGATTCATTACCAGTTCATGCGGCTGCAGTTGTTTTCTTTCTTTAGGTGCTGACCAGACTTTTTCGATAAGGGATGTCTGGTTTTGAAGAATTTTATTTTTATTGAATTTATTTGAAGACATTTTCACCAAAAAAGAACTAAAAGGGTGAAATGAGGAAGGTACCTTCCTCATGACAGACGTAATTACTTGACCCTATTTCTTTTATGAATATTTTATGAACAATTGACATTAGCAATAAATAAATCTATAATCGATGTAATAAAAAGCAATATATGATAAATGTCACAAAATAAAACCGATAATTTTTCTTATTTTCTGTTCTGTATCGCTTATTCTCATTATTTATATGTTAAGATGACCTCGGGGCCTGATAAGCCGAGTCATTTGCGCTTGGTGCTGTATAACGTTTAACGTATGATAAATAAAACAGGTACTTACGTATTAACGGCACCGCAGCAGAAGTTGCGCTAATGCGCCAATAAAGAGCTGCCAATGCGCCAAAATAGAGGCTGTTTTGAATCTATGTTAAACTCTATATCGGCCCATTTTCCACCGAAATCCGATTGACTACTTTGTTTTTAAATAAAGTGTTTTGAATTTTGAAAGTGTTTTGGCTTTAAATAAAGTGTTTTTTATATTTTATAATTTTTGTCACAGAAATTTTAAGTGTAGATTGGCGCCATTTAAAAACCGCCAAATCTGTAGCTGCGGTGGCGTAAATACGTAAGTAAGTACCATAAAACATTTTTGAGATCTTTTAGCTTAAAAAGTGCAATCTTCTTTTGTATGTCTTTCCTAAAATACTTTGGTACCTGTTAATTAGCTACTGTTATTTTTATAGGGTATAGTAACTTTTTGTAAACACATTCAGAATACAAAGACATCTTTTAAGTAAGAGTATCAGAGTGTAAATACTACACCTTTCTTCTTTCTTGAACCTAGATGGGCCTCATGAACCATTTGGTGGCCTGCTGGTCAACTGACTAGCGCTCTGGTCTTTGGTACCACAGGATTCAAGTTCGAATCCTGGCGGTGGTATAGATATTTGTGAGTGGTTCGGAATCAGGGGCCTAATGGCCGAGCGGCTAGCACTCTGGCGCACGGTATCACAGATTTCGGATCCGAATCCTGGTGGGACCATAAATGTTTATAGTGGTTCGGAATCCATTTTAAAGCTTAGGTCTCGGTCTCATATTATTGTAGAGCGTGTGACGTAGGGCTAACAATCCTTCCCTGTAAAAAAGGCAACATCTCCTGTCTCGAAAGTTATCAGTAGGCAGTCGGCGTTGGACCACCATGAGACCATTACGCCAATGAAGAAGAGAACCTCATTTAAAGCTGTTTCGTTTACACCGGAACTTATTGGAATGTATTCCCAACGTTAAGTGAGGTCTTCCTGTACTTGATATTTTATATTGAAGTGTTGCTAAGTAGTAACAATGTTACTGTTCCACTGTTTTCAATGTTACTGTTCCAGTGTTTTCAATGTTACTGTTCCTCCTGGAGGTGTATCAGAATATACACTTCCAGATGATTCTTATCATTGAAACTCGAAAACTTCATTAAACATTTAACAGTAATTTTATCATTCGATTGCAGTAATAAAATCTTCTTTCACTTCTTCATTGGCGCAGCAGCCCCATTGTGGGCTAAGACCGTCTGCCTACTGGCAGATTTCGAGACAGGAGATATTTTCTTTTTACGAGGTAGGATTGTCAGCTCTCTACAGTCATATTACACCGGGACCTACGGTTTAAAGCCTATTCCGAACCACGACCAACATCCATGGCCCCGCCGGGACTGGAAACCTGTGGCACCGAGAGCCAGAGTACTAATCAGTCGACCAAACAGACGCCAATGTTTATGCAATTATATTATAGCAAATATCAAGGAGATTAGGGCCTGAGTGGCCGATTATTTACTACAGGTTTCGGGTTCGAGTCCCGGCGGTGCCATGGATGTTTGTAGTGGTTCTGAATAAATCCACTTTAAAGTATTTCGTAGAGCGTTTGGAGTGACATATTGAAAATAAAACTGTTCATATATATAGTGATTAGGGGTTAGTCCTTGTTATTCATCAAGGAGATTTTTTTATTGATTTATGTAAGAAGTATTTATAAAAGAAGGTATTCCACGCCCAAGTTACAGTTAACTGGGTTTTTATTGATTGTGACTTACAAAAATTAAAAAAAGTCACCATTGATAATGAATTTATTTTTACGGTGACAATATGCTGAGTTAGAAAAATCATAATAGTTTTATTATATTAAAAAACGTATTATAAATTTGAATATTCAAAATATGCCGTCCATCTGTGTGTCCCTTTCTTTTTCAACCTTGAAACAAGCAATTAATAAAAGAGAGAACCTTTTACGATTCATTTAGATAAATTAAGAAAAAAAATCATTTGCATTTTATACTAAAAAAAAATCAGAAAACGGTTGTAAAACTTTAATTATTCAATTCCTACTATTAGTTCACACTCCCCCTATATGTATCTTGTTCAAATTTTCAATCCTAATAAAATACTCTTTATTCATCCACTGAAGTTCAAATGCATTTTTTTGAACTTGTAGTGGATGGCACTTGATGTTATTACAGTTTTTTGCAAATATGAATTCATTCATTAAATTTAATTAATTAATTTTAGTTTTTTTAGATTTAAGTTGCATGTATCTACCAATAGAAGGCACCAGATGTAAGAGGAAAATTTCAACTTTATTTGTAAAGGACTTTTCTGCAATACAGTGAAAAAAAGTAGCAATTGACTTTTTTTTTTTTTTTTAATATTATTTGTTTTTTAAATGCAGTCAATCGAGTTGTTATTAATTCAAATGAAAAATTTCAACCATGACCCATGACAAAAATAAAAAACAAGATGTTCAAACGTAACTAATAAAAAACTATAACGTAATAAAAATAATATAACGTAACATGAAAAAAACTTATAAATTTCAATATTCAAAATATGCCGTCTATCTGTTAATCCCTTTTTTTTCCAGCCTTGAAACAAGCAATTTTTAAAAGAATCTTTTACGATTCATTTAGATAAATTAAGAAAAAATAATCATTTTCATTTTATACAAATAAAAAAAACACAGTCGTAAAGCTTATTATTATTTTTTTAAATGCAACCAACCCAGTCATTATTAATTCAAAAGGAAAATTTTGGCCATGACCCATGACAAAAATAAAAGACCAAGATGTTCAAACGTAACTAATAAAAATAACTTAACGTAATATAATAAAAACTTATTATAAATTTCAATATTAAAAATATGCCATCCATCAATTTGTTCTTTTTTTATTTCGACCATGATAAAAACAATTATTAAAAGAAAGAACCTTTTATGATTCGATTAGACAAAATAAGAAAAAAAATCGTTTTCATTTTATACAAATAAAAAAAATACAGTTGTAAAACTTTAATTATTTTTTAAATGCAGCCAATCCAGACATTATTAATTCAAATGGAAAATTTCGACCATGACCCATGACAAATATAAGAGGCTAAGATTTCCAAAATACATATATATATATATATATATAATAATCAAAATAAATGCAAAAGGAAAAAAAAAAAAAAAAAAAAGAATTCTCCATTTGCCACAGAAGTTCTGCGTACATCTATAGATTCGATGGCAACAGCGATGGCGCACCTGTTGGATCGTTTGCATTTGATTAGGAAGATGTGACAGCGGCAGTAAGGAGATACGCTTTGGAATACATAATGAGCGCCATTTAACTGCAAGAGGGCAATCAAAGAGACAGCGCATTAATCAATGGGAGGGAGTTCGCGGAAGTCGACCATTAAGACTCCGTGTGGCCTCCAGGGAACTATAAACATAGATTGAATTACTGTACATTAAGTAATGAATGCTTTTCATCAGAGATGCTCAGACCGCGGGCCGAATGAGGATCGCCTCGCCATAAGATCGTTTTCACTTTTAATGGTAATCACTTTTAAGGTAATTTTTTTAAAAAGACTTTCAGATTTTGATAAAAAAAAAAAAAATTTAGAATGTTAGCTTGATACAAAAAAAAAAATTCATTGTTAAAAAGAATCGTAAAACAAAAATTATTCTAAAAAAATCATTCATAAATTAAAAGAATTTAGAATGTAACATATAAAGAAACAAAACAAGAAAAGCGGATTAAAGAATAAAAAAAATAAAAAAATGAAAGCTTAAAAGAAGAAAAGAATGTAAAAAAGAACTAAAAATAAAACAAAAAATAAATGAATAAGTGAATGTAAAAAAAAAAGAATCGTAAAAGAAAAATTATTCTGAAAAACCATTCATAAATTTAAAAAATTGAGAATGTAACATATAAAGAAAGAGAAGAAAAAAGCTGATTAAAGAATAAAAAAAAAGAAAACTTAAAAGAAGAAAAGAATATCAAAAATAAATAAAAATAAAAGAAGAAATAAATAAATAAACGAATATAAAAAAAAAGAAACGTAAAAGAAAAATTATTCTAAAAACCATTCATAAATTAAAAGAATTTAGAATGTAGCATATAGATTAACTTATATAATAGAATATTTGAAACAAACAAAAAAAAATTTCTGTTAATGAAAAAGAGTGGAAACTCAATGCAATTATGTCAATAAGTAAATGTAAAGCGTCTCTCATTAAAACATTAGCTTGTTAAAAAAAATTTTTGATATTACAAAAAATATTATATTCATTCTTTCGTAATTTATTAACATATATGATCTAGAGTTGCCATAAAATAAAACATTTTAATTTTTGTGAAATTTTATTAGGAAAAAAAAAAGAAGTGCGGATTAAAGAGGAAAAAAAGAAAACTTAAAAGAAGAAAAAAATTTCAAAAAGAACTAAAAATATAAGAAAAAATAAATTAAAAGAATGTAAAAAAAAAAAAAAAAAAAAATCGAAAATGTAAAAAAAATAGAATATCAAAAAGGACAAAAAATAAAAGACAAAATAAATGAATAAAAGAATATAAAAAAATAATCAAAAATGTAAAGATAAGACCGGGACCTGATCGGCTTAAAGTGGATTTCGCCAGTAGAACTAAAAACAAAAGAAAAATCCCAAAAATTAATAAAAGAATGTGATCTAACGAGAACCGGTATATTAAAAATAAAAAAAAAAAAAAGAATCGTAAAAAAAAATTATTTTGATAAACCATTCATAGATTAAAAGATTTTAGAATGTAACATATAAATGAACTTACATAATAGAATATTTCAAACAAACAAAAAAAAATTTTTTTAATGAAATAGAGAGGAAACTCAATGCGATTATGTCAATAAGTAAATGTAAAGCGTCTCTCATTAAAATATTAGCTTGGAAAAAAAAAAAAAAAGGAAATATTGCAAAAACATTATATTCATTGTTTAATAAATTACTAACAGATATGATCTGAAGTTGCCACAAAATAAAGCATTTTAAGTTTTGGTAAATTTTATTAGGAAAGAAAAATAGAAGTGAGGATTAGAGAAAAAAAAAGTAGAAAAGTTAAAAGAAGAAAAGAATGTCAAAAAGAATTAAAAATAAAAGAAAAATAAATAAATAAAAGAATGTAAAAAAGAAGAATCGAAAATGAAAAAAAAATCGAATGTAAAAGAATTAAAAAAAAAAAAAAAAGAATCGAAAATGTAAAATTATTCTGAAAAACCATTCATAAATTAAAAGAACTTTTCTTTTCCAACGGCAATTTTACAGAACAATAGATATCATAAAAAAGAAGAAAAGAATACAGATAAAAAGAAACAAATGACATCAGTTCATTTAAAAGAATTTAGAATGCAACATATAAATTAACCTGTATAATCGAACATTTCAAACAAAAAAAAAACGAATATTAAAAAAGAATTAAAGACAGAGGAAACTCGTTGCTATTGTGCCAATACATGTAAAGAGTATCTCTCTCATCGATAAGCCGCCTGGTAGAAGGTTCATGCTTTTCTTTCATAAGACACGCAAATGTGGGGCAGTTACTCAAAAAAATTCCTCTTAGAAGGCTATCCATGGACTCCAGTCAGCAAATGTAGGGCATTAAACCCCCGATGCTCAACAACAACAGCAATAAAAACTGTAATGACAACAGCTAGCATGCAAGAGGGCTCAGATTCGCTTCTGGTAGTGGTATCTATTGTAGTCACTGCTGTCAGAGGAGACTCGGTGGCGAATGTAAGGCAATCAGGTTGTCTGGTGATGTTGAAAGAAATTTCCGACTTTGGATAACTTCATTTGATGTAGGAGGCTGGTATGAGCGAATGCCATTGTGACTTGGAATATGACATTCGGATGACCTAAACTTTTTCATTAGAAAGACGTTCTATGTTTACCCATTAGAACATCATAAATAAAACAAGTTCAAAAAGATTCCAGTATTTACGACTTATAATCGATAGATTGGTTTGGTTTGTCGCTCTACGGTTATTTACATTAGATAGAACACTGCAAGATCTCCAAGGTAAAACAGAATTAATGGAAGGTGCTTTAATTGTATTTTCTGCAGATTTTCGACAAATGTTTCCAAAATCAATTCCAGCAGATGAAATCATTGCATGCTTGAAGCAATTATTTCTCTGGCCTCAAGAGACAAAAGAACAAATATGAGAGTTCAACTTTCCAATTATGAAGAAACGAAACATTATGCCAACAAATTGGTGACTCACCCAACTGATACGAAACAGAAAAGTTATGATATTCATGAATTGTTGCAATACGTCATCTAAAACAAACCAAACAAGCCTTCATTTTGCGTAGTTGGCCAAACTGAACTTCTTCTTCATTGGTGCAACTACCCCATGGCAAGGGAAGACCTTCTACCTACTGGCAGATTTCGAGAGAGGAGATGTTTCCTTTTTACGGGGTAGGATTGTCAGCCTACGCCCAACAGTCACATTAGGCCTTGAGGCCTGAATAGTGAATGCCTAGTCCTCTGGCACTCGGTTCCACAGGCTTCGAGTTCGAGCCTAGGTGCTGCCATGGATGTTTGTAATGGTTCGAAATCCTCGCTTTAAGCCGTAGGTCCCGATCTCATAAAACTGTAGAACGTCACAGAGCCCAGTCACATCATTCCCAGTCACGTCATTCACATCATTTCCAAACTGTAAAGAGGCAACTCAGCTCTAGGCACAGTGATGTGATGTGGTGTGGTGTAGTAGTTGTAGTAGTCATATTAGACAGGGACTAACAGGGACATGGGTAACAAAGCCTCCCGATCATATTAGATCATGCAACGATCAATCCCGATCATGCAACGCTCCACGATCATATTAGGCCGGGTCCTACGGTTTAAAGTGGATTCCGAACCACTACAAACATCTATAATACTACCGGGACTCAAACCCAAAACCTGTGACATCGAGCTCCAGAGTGCTACTAAACTGAACTAGCGAATGATTTACTCAATATCGTCGCAATTCGGATGAATTAATAGATAAAGTTCACCGGATATTGTTACAAATGACATAAATTCAAATTTGTTATTTGAATGAGCCACTTTAACAGTAACAAGTAAAATAAATAAATAAAAAAATTTTAAAGTCAATTTCTACTTTTTTTCACTCTATTGCAGAAAAGTCCTTAACAAATAGAGTTGAAATTTTCCTCTTACATCTGGCGCCATCTATTGGTAGATATAGGCAACTTAAATCTAAAAAAAAATATAATTAATTAAATAAATTTAATGAATGAATTAATGTTTGAAAAACCTGTATCAACATCCAGTGTCATCCACTACAAGTTCAAAAATAATGTATTCGAACTTGAGCGGATGAATAAAAAGCATTTTATGAACGATTGAAAATTTGAACAGGATATATATAGGAAGAGTGTGAACTAATAGAAGGAATTGAAAAAAAGGAAGTAGTTGATGATATTGATTTAAAAATTCAAAACAAGATTCCTGCCGAAGAAAAAATATAAAAATCAATCGATTCAACAGTTGATGTAAATGAAGTGTTAATTTCGGCACCGAATTTTTTAACTCAATGCAGATGCCACCATTGTCTTTGCATTGATTAACATTAAAAATAGGTTCCTCGTTTATTTTGTGGGAAAATTCAGGTTCACCAATATTACGTAATGGAATAAAAATGACCATAAAACAATTATCAAACAGTTTAATTGAAGTAAAAATAATGTCCAGAAAAGATAAAGAAAAAACAGTATTTATTCGAAGAATTCCTCTCCTATCTACAGAACTGTCATTTCAGTTCAAAGACTGCAAATTATAGTAAGATTAGAATTTAGTCATCATTATCATTGGCGCAACAGCTCCATGGTGGACCAAGGCCGTCTGCCTACTGGCAGATTTCGAGACAGCATATATTTTCTTTTTATGGGGTAGGGTTGTCAGCCCTGCGCCCTACGCTCTACAACCATATTAGGCCGAGACCTACAGTTTAAAGTGGATTCCAAACATCCATGGCACCGCTGGGACTTGAGTCACTCGGCCATCAGGCCCCTTTTTATTAAGAAATTTAGTATTTCTCCCTAGGAATTTAATATCACTATCAATAAAACATAAGGTCAAACTTAAAGGCAAGGTATTATAAATTTAAAAACAAAAATTAACGCTTTTCTCACCGTCAATTATATGCATCATACTCTAGAGGGGGAAATCCAAAGGATTTATATATATCTACTCACCAAATAATAAAATATCAAATGTAATTCATAAGCAAGTATTGTAATAGAAGTTAATTAAGCATGAAATAAAATGAAAATAAAATTAAATAATAAAAAGCAGTTTTTTTTTTTCACTGAATTAAATTCAGCTGTATTGAGAATATGAGGATTTTGTTTAGTTTTATAATTTCTGTATTTTTTGTTATAACCGTGCTTCACCCTACACACCAAGAGCGCCTCCTGTGACGTTCAGAAAAAATGGTCAGTTGGCTTCGAGACTCTCGCCCGTGAGGAAGTACAGTACAACCTGCGCTCCCACTGAGAAATATTTAGTTTAGCTGAGAGATATTTTATCTCTCCTCCCGAGAGGAAATATATTTAGCGCATCAGTTGGCCTAGAGAACCGGAGAGAAAGCATATTTCGCACACCCTGCGCATAGCCGGGTATCGGGTTTTCGGCTCAAAAGGGAGTTCTTCCACGAATCTATAATTATCTGTCTTTAAACTTGTTAAATATTATTAATATCGTTATTGTTAAATAGTGCTATAATACCCAGTTACAATCTGGTTGCCCAACCTGCACTCTACAAGGTTCATTTTTTAATCCACTTTTCAAAAGTAGGCTGACTGCTCCAGACACAACTTTTATGGGCTTGTGGGCTTCAGTGGGATAAGAAACAACAAAACAACAACAACAAATCAAAGTAGGATAACTCCAGCTAGTAATAAAAATAAAATTTTAAAAAAATTATTGATGAATTCAGGGAGAGATTATAATTTAGCGAGCGTTTTTTAAACTTACGAAAACATACATTTTAAAAAATCAGGAAAAAAATTAATATTGTAAATGAACAAGTGAACAAAAATTTCTGTTTATTTTAATTATAATACTGTTATTATCTCTATTATAAAAACTACCTAACTACCCATTAAACTAAGCATTTTAAAATAAATCGTTTTGTAATATTTTTCATAATTTAACAATTTAATTGATTAAAATCAATCAACGAGGAATTTATTACTTTTTGTTTCTGAAATATTTAAATTTTTAATGTTTATTATATCGTTATCATTTTAAAGGCTTAAAATGGCTTGGAATTATTTTTAAAAATCTAATTTAAATTCCTAAAAAAAATTACTTAATAAATTTCAAATTCAAAAAATGTATCAAATTTTTAAAAAAATTATAAGTTATAATTCCTTGTTATGCACGGAAAGATATCTAAATTAAACGTGAGAAAACATTTAATTTGTATAAATGTAATTTGAATATTTCAATGTAAATTGTGCTGCCATCTATATTTTACAGATGAAACTAAATGTCTGTTTTGTATTTCTTCATTTATACTGAACGATGGTATACTTATTCAAACTAGCTGTAGTTTATTTTATTATGAAATATACTAATAACTGATATAGAATTCAAAACAGATTAAATAATAAACAAAAAAATTAACATAAATTTAATGTTAAAAATATGTATAATTCTCAAAAGGAATTTTTTTTTAATTTAAAAAGTGTACAATTTCACAATTTACTTGTTGGAATACAAATTGTAAAACAATTGAATTCAAAAACTTTTTTAATATCATAATTTCTTATTCCCTGTCATTTTCTGCGAGTTCTTTAAAAAGTTTTTGTAAAAAAAAATCGTGCTTTCCATTAAATGTACATTTTATAAAATTGTTCATTAATTTATTAAATTTTTTATAGATAAAATTTATATCAAATTTTATGCTGAAAATTAAGTTTTTTCTCAAGCAGATTTTTTAGAGGGAAAGAAAGCATTCACCCCGTATGAATATATATACATAAACTTGATGAAAATTAAAAAAAGCATAACACCAAAAAAAACACGAGCCAGCCAGGATTCGAACCTGGAATCTCCTGATCCGTAGTCAGGCGCGTTATCCGTTGCGCCACTGGCCCACGCTTTGACCTCGTTCTATAAGAAAAAAATTCCAGAACATAAGTTGAAAAAGTTTTTATATTAATTTATATTAGATATGTGTTTAACGTTAAATAATTATAATTCACTCCCTTTATCGTTTTCTATGTGCAACCACTAATGTAATTTTCCTAAATTAAAACCTGTAAAAAAATTTTAAATAATAAATATTCGTTCTTATTTTGCAATTCCTACTATTAATTCACACTCTCCCTATATATATCTTGTTCAAATTTTCAATCGCTCATAAATTTAATCATCATTTCTAGCAGCAATTACTCTACTTTGTAGTATATTCCACCTTTTATTTTTTATTGTATTCTTTTATTTGTATATATTAATTGTAATGTACTTAGCTTTTATTTGTATTTTTTCATTAATTATTAATTGTATTGTATTTAGCATTTTATCTTTTTTTCCTTAATTTTTAATTCTTTATTCCTTATTTTTAATTTTTTTTTTTTCTTATTTTATTTTTTGTAAATATTTTAACTATGGGCAGACCTTGATCACTTATACCTTTATAATTTTCATGTTTATCAATGTGTATATTTCTCCAATGAACTTTATGTGTGCAACTCTGGAGTAAAGGCCGCAATCAGGCCAAGGAACTCCGTGAACATTGAATGATGATGATCATCGTTCATAAAATACTTTTCATTCATCCACTCAAGTTCAAAAACATTTTTTTTTTTTTTTTTTTTTTTTTTTTTGAATTTGTACTGGATGACACTGGATGTTAATACAGTGTTTTCAAATATTAATTCATTAATTAAATTTAATTAATTTTTAATACTTTAAATAGAGTTTTAGCAGTTTCTAACGAAAAGACAGTAACTCAATCGGTAAAATGCAAGGATTTCAGAAATTTTCACTTGAAAGTGAAGAATGCGAGTTTTTCCAGTTTCAACTTTTTTTTTTTTTTTTTGATACATTTTTGCTTTAAGTAGACGTTTTTCGTTTTCTGTTTTGCCACTTAATATTGTGATTCTGTCATATGTATATACATATTTAAATTAATTGTAATTATTTAATAAAAATTAACTAAAATAAAATTTTTCTTTGTTGACCTAAGTAGGAATTGACTTTAATTTTTTTTTTTTTTTTTTTTATGTATTACGTGTTATTCCTGCTGATTATACACCGTCCAGTTACATTAATGTGACCACCATCTACTTTCGACGTCAACGGAAATAACCAATCGCAAAAGGCAGGTGGCAGCACATTGCAGTGGAGTATATATAAAGAATTCCCCTTAATACCACACTCCACTTAAAGCCAGAATATACAAGTGTATATTGTGGCTTTTGACAGGTGGGCACATTAATGTGACTGGACTGTGTAAATAGTAGCGCGATGTAAACAACAAAATTTACACTCAAGAGTCAAAACATTATGCCACCCCTACATTTTGCAATGAACTCGCCTGGATGACGTGGAAGGCACGTGATCCGGTGGAAGTGGTATTTAACTGGTATTAATCCATGCCAAGGCGGGTTGAAGCTGTGTTGCGAGCCAAAGGTGGGCCAACTGGTTATTGACAGGTGGTCATAATGTTTGGGCTCTTGAGTGTATATTCTAATTGGGATTATAAGTGTCTGGTTGAGTATAAAAGCACAATTTTACTAGAATTTCTGTGAGAATTGAAATCTATATTTCTAAGCAAAGGTTTTCCTTTGCGCAAAAATAGTTATTTTTATTAGCCTTTATAATTCCGAAATTCGTATTATTGATAAGTAATTTAATCCGCACCCTTGGACAACATTTTTTAATCCTGTGTGAACATGACGTTGTCCTGGTTAGGGGTCCGTGATGTTATCAGAAAATGATACTTTGGGCCCCTTAACTCTTGAAATGACTCATGAATGACGTTAATCTTAAGGAATTTTCTGGAGAATTTGGCTTTTGATTAAAGTATTTTGTAGTATGATTTTGAAGCACTTTTCATGTTTTGGGGCTTAAGATTTAAAACATTTGTACATCCAATGGCTATAAGTACTCGTAGTGCGTTGACCAATTCCTTCTTTTTGAAGTTTCATATATATCACTTTTGGCATTTTCCCATGCCTATTGAGCTGTATAGTGCTTCTTACTGTATTTGGAATACTTCTTTCTTCATTTATACATAGAATTTTCAAACTTTGATAAACTCTTTTGGCTATTGAATGTGATAACGTTTCTTTTAGAATTGGAAATACTTCATTCACGACTACATTTATCTTACTTTTGAATATTCTTTTAGAGATTCTTGAACAATTCATTCTTCATGAAGTTCTTGATCTATTCAACATTGCTATATTCGTGTGGCTATTGAATTTGGCCATTCTTATAATATTCCAATCAATTGCTTCATATATCTCTTGCATTATTAAACATTGGCATATTCTTGAGTTTATTCATCCGTTCTCATGTTTTGAGGGTTTATACACTTGATACAATATACCCAGAATCTGAATGGTTGCACGTATACACAGATGGCTCCTTTTATGAAAATCTCATTACTGCATGTTCAGAAGTCTTTTTGAACTTTTCTCCTTCTACTCTTCAGCTGGGAAGTATCAAACATCTTTTGATGGAGAAGTGGAGGCTATCCGAATTGCTTTGAAATATTTACTGATTTTTGAGGATAGATTTAATAGAGTGGTTATTTTGTCTGATTCACAAACCGCAATTCAGGCTATTAGTTCGTAGTAGTGGGTAACGTCGGTGCAGCCCTTATGGCATAAAAAAGATCACGGTCTATTTGCCAGCTGCATTAGAAAAAAAAATGTCTTCTGCAATATTCTATACGTTTCCGCAAACAAAACTGAATGCACTTCTTTGCTCAATTAAGTCAGATATTTCAAAAATTGCCGGAACCAGTTTTAGCATCTCACAAAGTCAAGCGTAACTCAAACACTAATGAATATTTTGACGTGAAATTTCACACAGATGTCAAGGACAGTGCCAACAACCGAAAAATGAAAAAAGAACTGAAATTCCATAAGCCCCAGGAGTTTTAAATTGAAAATTTGTCTTACTTTTTAGACACAGTAATAAGAACAGTTTTATTTAAATTTTTTTTTAATCCTTTAAATACCCTTAATGCAATTGAATACATTTAATCAGTACAATATTACACATCAATTTCCTTTATTTTTTGTTTTGTTATTTTACATTGTCTATGCATCTTTTTGTCTTTCTTTATTATGTTAACATTCAGGTTTTTCTTGTTGCTATGAAACAATGTATATGCAGCTACCTACTATAGAAGTCTGTGTACCCCATCTTATTTTTATTATAATTATAATATTCTTATAAATTAAATAAAAAATAGTTACAATGATGTATAATTTTATAATTCCTAATACAAAATCGCAAACTTAAAGCATTAACGTTGATTCTGTGCCATGTTTCCCCCCCTTACTAGAAGATAATTAAAATCAATTATATTATTTAAAATTAGTTTTAAATAACATAATGTTTAGTTATGATGATATTATTACATTATATCTATCAGATCTTTGATCTCCCATACAAAAATATTTATAAATATTTTTAGCATAATTCTATTATAAATGTAATTGTAAAATGCCTTTTAATTTTAAAATATTGAATGTATTTATTTTAAGCGATTATTTTATAAGCACTAATTTATATACTAGAATTTTATGACATTATCTTTATACATTTTTATGACTCATTTTTATTATCTTTATACATTTAAAAGGGTACAAATTTAAAAATTAAAATTCATAATAACCTAAGTAATTGAATATTAATTGGTAATCCTTCAAAAACAAATAATGCATACACATATTTTGACATAGGAGTTGCATTTAACAATTTAATAATCTTCAATTAAAAAATTTATAATTGGACAATTTAGAAGTTTTAGTGGAATTTAAACTTTTTTTAATTATAGTAATTTAAATTTATTCTAAACTACATCTGCAAGCAAATAGTATTCTCATCCGAATCTTAAAATGAAATGATTTACCAAGTTTTCCAAGATTATGTTATTTCCAAGGAAGTACAAAATTTGTCATCTACAGTTCCAAAAAAAAATGTAGATATTAGGAGAAAAACAGTGTGGTCGAAACTTTCCCCTTGTATTTATGGTTTAAGTAAACTTCTCTACAGCCAAGATAGTAGTATTCCCTAAATAGAACTTTAACAAACAAAAACTAAAAATATAAATAACATTCTTTACAAAATAAAATTTATTGTAATACATTACACTTTGGCATACAGATATTTACATGATTCATTGCTTTTGACAATTTAAAATATACATGCAAAAGAATTTTAAAAGTAGAAAGAATAACCAAAATAAAAATACTGTTCATGTATTTTCATGATTTTAAAACATTTAAATAAATTTCGTGAAAGGTTGATAGTAACAAATTAACACTCCTTTATGCAAAAATAAATTGGAAGAATTATGTCTAATAAGAATATATCTATATAATCGTGACATAATTCTTACACTAAAATATGTAAAATATTTTATGATTTAGTGTCTGTATCACTCAATTTAGTCCGAAAATTTCTGAAAGACTTGATTAACAGGCACTTTATGCATATGTTCTACTGGAAATTCATTGTCCCTTGTTGTAACCATCCAGTCATCTAGAACATGAACATCAACAGTTTGAATAGACACAGTTCACACATTATGAAATAATGTGTGACATAATTCTTACACTAAAATATGTAAAATATTTTATGATTTAGTGTCTGTATCACACATTTTAGTCCGAAAATTTCTGAAAGACTTGATTAACAGGCACTTATGCATATGTTCTACTGGAAATTCATTGTCCCTTGTTGTAATCATCCAGTCATCTAGAATTTGAACATCATCAGTTTGAATAGTACTGGCTGGACAGGATAAAATCCATAGAGCAACTCTGCTCAAGTAGGGATAGCGCGTTTTGGCACGAATCCAATGCTGCAAAGGATTGAATTTCTTTTCTTGATCAAGGTCATTTCTTCCCATATTAAATTCTTCTGCCAAATATTCTTCAACTTCTTCACTTGGTGTCACTTGAATGGCATCATTATCAATTGACATATTATCATAAAATTCGGAAAAGTGATCGTTTGCTGATGAGACATTATGAACATCGATACCATTAATCAATAATGTCTCACGGCACTCTCGAACCATATTTTTAGCATGTGATTGAGTTTCTAACTTATCTTCTGTGGACAAGAACTGTAGTTCCTTGAACCTTGGATCAAGAAATGTTGCTAATTTGTGATGTATTGTAATCCTTTTCACAACCTCTTGATCGATAGAAGAATTCATGAAGGATTTTAAGGCAGCAAATATTGGGGATTCATCCTCATATTGCAGGCAGTGAGTTTTCCATTTAGTGATCCAAGGCAAAACTAAATTTATAGTTGGATTAGAAAGAGAAGATAATTCGTAGTAGCCATCCCTGAAGATCTCCAAAAAATCAACAATTATGCTGAGAAGTTCTTGGTCAAAACAAAACATTTCCGATTCATTTCTTTCCATTAATATATCAGATACATACTCACATTGATTATTAATGGATTCAAACATGGCTAAAAGAGATTTCCAATCCATGGCAGAATATATTAAGCTCTTGGGAAGAATACCCTGCAATTTATTATCCTTGAAATGTTTAACAAGAGATCTACACTGATTAATGAGAGACACAAAAGATGCAAATGCATATGAATCTTCCATATCATTAACATCTAGTTTTGAATCTTCCATATCTTTCTCAATAGTTATTTGTTTCTCATACGCTGTACTAAGAGTATTGATGACGCTCTGAATAGCACAATTCACTGCATAACATATGCACTGTATGAAATCTTCTTTGTCGTTAAAAGCATTAACCATTTTATAGGAATAATCAATTACAAGCAGTCGTTTGAAATCATTAGGCATTAGAGACATATAGTCTTGAAAAAGTTTAGTAAGATCTGAGGCTGATTGCTGAGCATATGGAAATTCGGATGTATGAAACATGACAGATTTGAGCAAACCATCTTCATTCACATAATGACAAGATAAAGTTATATATGAATTTTTTTCATTGGCATGAACCCAAATGCTTGCAGAAAACGATAGTCCATACAAGAACGGTAATTCAAGATTAAACATTTCTTCAGTTTGGTTATAAACATCATTTATTAGATATTCAAACATTTCATTTGGAGAGCTTAAATAATGAGACAAATTTACATTGCCTGCTGTAGCACCTATTTGAATGAAAGTCTGTAGTAAATCTTTGAATTCGAGATTTTCCATTAAAGAAAATGGTTTTAGTTTACTAATAAAAAACAGTAAAGTTTGTTCTTGTAACTTACTTGCTTGGTCACGAAAACTGTGTATATTTTTCTGAAAAGTAGGTTCATTAGGAACACTGTTAGGATCTACCATGCCTACATCTAATAGAGAACCAGTAAATCTTCGGTATTTTTTGGGTTTGTCACTACGATTATACCTTTGTTTTCCACATGATTTTTGATGTGATCTTAAAGTAGATGTACCATAACTTTCATAGCTAAATACGGCTTGGCATTTAACGCAAGCTACAAACGACTCGCAACGCAAAATTTTTTCTTCGTTAATTTGTAAAACACGGTGATCTATGTTATATTTTTTGCTTCTTCTTCACTAATTAATAAACGAACATCACCAAAGTTACTCCAAACCTTACTCTTAATTCGCTTGAATTTTTTAGCGTCATATATGATTTTATCTATAACCACTGCAAGTTTCTTTTCAAAAAGCTTTTCAATTATTTTTTTTTGTTTCCTACGAGTAGTCTCTGCTTGCAAGTCTTTGATTGACAGTTGAGTAAAATATTTCTTTGTGTAGACTTTGGTAGTTGCTCTGCGCTTTGGTCTTTTTAAAGTAATACTCCTATACAAAAAAAGAATATACATTTTTACAACTAAAAAAATATCTGATACTAAAAAAAAATTATTGCCACTATCTAATATTGAGAGCAAATGCATTTGAGTGGTTACAGAATATGTGGCATTAATTTTATTTTGCTATAAAAAATTGTTGTGAATTTAAACAATAATTAAAAAGTTTGCGTAAAAAAAACAGCTATTCTTAAGAACTTACCCAACATGAATCTTTGTATGGGATGACAACTTTCCCATTTGTTAAATGATGTTCAAAAGAATGATTTCCTTTTGAAAACACTCCTATAGAATATTACATAAAGTAATACTTCTGTTATTTAAAAAAATACCAATATGTACTACTATTATATTGCTTTTCATGTACTTTATACCAAATTTATGATACATCAACCTTTGTTTTAATCACCATTTAAAACTATGAATTATAAAGAAAACATAATAGTCACAATGTGTATAATATGTTCATTATTGCAACATAATTTGTTAATGACATTAAAATTATATTGATATCCAATAAACTGAATATGTTGCTTCATTTATTTTATTAATGATACATCTACAATTCCTTTATCTAGGATTCTACATTAAGAAGTATCAATATATTTTAATTTGCAAAAAAATCTTCCTGCTTCATTTAAAAACATGAAAAAGGATATGCTAAATATATAGAAATAAATATGTTTACAATTTTATTTTAACAATTAAAAATGCCTTAGAAATGAAGACTTATACTTTGTATACATTATAATTTTCACAAAACACTATTTTTGTTATTTCAGAAATGATACCAAGATTTATACTTCCTTATTCATATGGTCCCATGTTATTTAAATACTACCAAGTGCAATAGTGGTTATGACTGTTAGCCATTTGATTTCATACATTAGCATTATTAGTCATAATTATAAAAAAGAACAGAAAGATTTTTTTGCATTTTTTTTTTCTTTACATTGCTTGAAAATATTTTGAGTATTTAATCAATTTGAAAGTTAAAGTACCAATCCAAACCTTCAATTACAAAGTTGAAGAACAGCATGATTTTAATAATGATAAAAAATAGATGTTGTAGACTACTATACATAAATAATAAACAGGCCAAAAATATAAAAGATGCAAGATATTTTGTTTATGCAAAATGCAAATTTTCTCAAAAAAGGAAATATATTTTTAATAAAAATAATTCAAATACAACCTCATCAAATCATAAAATAAGCTTAAGAAAATATGGCAAAATTTTAGAATAGTACAAACAATGAGGGGGCGGGAATAAAAAGAACCCAAATGTAAGTAACGATTAACTGTACTGATTTATGGTTTTAACGATCTATTAACTTTTGTATTAAGGAAAGAATGTACTATTAAGTTCTCTCATCATTCCCTGTAAATACTAATATTTTAGTACATGGTTTACATCAGAAAATTAGGCAAGCTACAATAAATTATAAAATATTAATTTTCATTATGTACCGTTTTAAATATTAACTTCCTTAGTTGATAAGCATTTTCTAATTTCATTTTTCAAAATAAACCATTTCATTAAGTTAATTTATATTTTTAAGTCAATACAAATACATTTTTTAGAAAATTTAAAATAGGTTTTTGAAAATTTATTACACACACATAAGAGAAAAATTTACTTTTTATACAAGTCGCAGGTTTTTTGGAATTTCATTTACAGAATGTGTCTTCATTTTTTTTATGCAAATATATTGGAAAGCAAAAATTTCACTATGATCTAACTAAGTAATTTTCACATTTTTTTTTATCACCTACCTCTAAGATGAAAGTGATTAAAAGTTGTACCCCATATAATATATATATGTGTATACATACATGTGATTTCTTATTTATTTTAAACAATGCACATATAATGAAATTTAAAAAAATTATTTTTAATTAAAATTTCATGTAAGCAATATGATTGCATTTGTTTAGCAATATAAAAAACATCTGGCTTTATGCCCTCTATTAGTGCAATTCAGAAATATGATTCTATGTTTAATTCATTTCTTTACTTGGTTTCAACTGCTGTCACTGCAGAAATACTACTTCACGAAAGTATATAGAACCAAATGCTAAGACAGTATCCATTGATGTGCTTATACTAAATCTTAATTTCTAAATAAATCTAGATACAGCGAAGAATGAGAAATTCTCACACTCACGAGATACATGATTATGCACTCGTAAGTGATTGTGAGCCTATGCCTATAGTGAGAGTAAAACAATATAAGTTTAAATCTTTCTTTACTCTATAAATATCACTTTGTGTGCAACACTTTTAAGACTACTGATGTAGCTAAAGAAGAAATAGTAAATGTGTTTTAATTTTTTTTAAATAATTCTTTTAATGAAATTAAAACAATTTTATTAAAATATTATTATTTTTATTACCTTTGTGTAATTCCTCCAGATGCATCAGATTGTACATAGCTATCCCCAACAAAAAGCACCTTGCATCTGTAAAATAATAAAAATGCTTATTTATAAAATAAAAAGGATTATGTAGGGCAAAAGTATATAAAGGAATTGAGCACAATAAAAATAAATTATTAATCTATCACATAAAGTATATTTTTACTTCCTCTTAAATTCATATATTATGAATAGTTAGAACTTCATTCAAATTAAAGAAATAAGTTGATAATAAAGAAATAAATTAAATTAATAAATAACAAGTTGCTTGTCTCTCCTTGTAAATTTCAGAAACTTTTTAAATGCCTATCGCATCTACTGCACAAATACAGGAATAAACTAAAAATTACATATGTAATATAGCAATTTTCAAAATCAGATCTATGAACAAATTTACATAGGCATGCATTTATCTGTAAATAAGGTTAACACAAAAAGTAATGAATTTCAATACTGAATGAATCAATAGAAAAAAAATTATTAACAATAATGAAATTGATACTAAAATCTTTGATTTTTTTTAAAAATATATGATGTATTAAATTATAACAGAATCCAGGATGTAGAGATATAGAGAATCCAGGTATAATCCTATACTTCTATACTTTCACAAGCTCTTATTTGCTTTTTAGCTTTAGAATTATATAAACGAACAATAATTAAAAAATAAAGTCATATATATGGGCATTTATTGACCAATCATCATTGATCATTGCATATGTACATTTTTGTGTGTACTTATGGCACACAAAAATTAATTATTATATTGAAGAATTTTTCTAACAGGTTTCAGAAATTTAGTTTAACTTATAAATTTCAGTTTTTTAAAGGTTCTAAAATTATTTTTATTTATTAAATTTAATTGAGTTTTAATTATGGCAATTAAAGAAAAATAAAATTATTTTTATTAGCTCCTGCAAGTAAAAATAACATTTCTTATCTTTCAAATTAACACAAGCTTTGATCAACACTAAACATAAGCATAACTATACAAAAGCATAACTGCCACTTTAAGTCAGAAAATATCTTGGACCTGTTGTTAAACTGCCAGTTATAAAACAATATTGACATTGGGATTGTAATATATATCACATTAATTTCCTAAATAAAATTAATTTACATATACACAAGTTTAAGATTTAGTCTATAGAATGTGTGATTCATCACAAAAAGTTTTGTGCATATATTTGTGAGTTCCTTCAGATAATTAAGGATTAGCATCTTGACAGGGCAATATATATTCGTCAAAATTTGAATGACCATCAAATTTTTCAACATTCTGAACAACAAGTTGCTTAATCTCCCCATCACTCTCCCTGCAAGTAGATTTGAAAATTTTCCCTCTTAGAGCCCCATGTCATATACACACACACACATCCAACAGGAAATCTGACATAAGCATAATCTGAATTAGCTTACAGAATTTCAACTCTTTGAACGGGTTCATACTTATAGACTTATAGGAATAATATCTCATTAACACTAGACCTGGCTGAAAAATTAGTAGGTATCCAGCTTACATTATAGAATCTTCTAAATTGAGAAATCATGCATTTGTGTGTAGTTATGTTAGTTGTAGTGCAAGAAAGGGAATGAGCAAATTAAATTAATGTAAAACTGCTTAATGCAAAATAAATTCAAGAGTAAATTTTAATAATTTAAAAATAAAATAAATGTAGTTAAATTTAATAAAATACAGTACATAAATTACAGTAGGAATTTATATTTTGACAAAAAATATATCATAATTTGTCAATTTTATTTAAAAGAAATACTGGTAATCAGTTATCACCTAATACAAATATAAAAACAAAATCTAACTAAAAATAGCAATAACAACAAACCCCAATGCTATATAAAATAGCAAAGTTAAAATTAAACATGTTCAGATTTTAAACAATTAGCCACACAATTGCAACTGCCATCACATTATCTGAAGAGTAGTAACATACTAAAATTACATCATTATTATTATTGAGTTACATTTTTTCATAATTTTTAATAGAAAAGATGATAATATTGCATTACAAATAAAACAAAAAAAGTATTTTATATATAGAGTTACTTGTGTTTCGTTTCTATTATAAACGTAAAAAGTTTAATATGATTTCAGCATTATTTATTTTAGATATTAAAAATTATTTAGCAAATATCT
This sequence comes from Caerostris darwini, assembly GCA_021605075.1. Lineage (NCBI taxonomy): Eukaryota > Metazoa > Arthropoda > Arachnida > Araneae > Araneidae > Caerostris > Caerostris darwini. The sequence continues at coordinate 26,101 of BPLQ01004733.1, forward strand.
TATAAAATATAATATTTATTTATTTTTATATAATTTTTTATTTATTTACTTTTAATATTTTTAAATGATAATATAAAATAATTGTCATTTAAAAATACTAAAAGTAAATAAATTACATCTAATAAACAATAAACATAATTAAATTCAACTTATAAAAAAATATAAACACACAATGTGGGAGGGGGTATATATTGCTAGATATATCTTTGACTTGGATCCAGCCTTCATAACATGGTTTATAATATCCTGATTCCATTGCTGCAGTTTCTATGCACTTCTTCAGATCTTGAAAACTTTCTCTCCCCTCCCCTCCATTTTTTTTTTTTTTTTTTTTCAAAGGTCAATGTTAGGAATTTTAAGGTTTAGTACTGCGAATGTTGTGATGGTTTTATTATACAATTTGTGTGTAGAGAATACCAGTGGCAACTTTTTGATGTGCAAAATAGTCATGGTCATAATTAGCATCTTGTCAGCTCTTCTTTGATTTTTGTTTTTGATGTGTTGTATTAACACACACACTAACTAACAAACTAACATCTTTTCAGAAAAAATCAATACAATATGGAAGTTTTTAAACAAATTTTGAAGTAATTGTACGTTGAATAGAAATACTCACTTTCTTTTTGTTTCATTGTTTAATTGAGATGAACTTGTAACCTAGAAAACGATTTCAAAACTCAATGTTAAACGAACGAAAATGTTTAACATTTAAACAATTGCAACAATTATATCTAATGAGATAAAAGTAATTAGCAGAAACTTAATGATCATCTGGTGAGTGGAAAAATTAATTATTTGCGTAAATTTTATTATTTGTTATTTAAGTCATTATCTTGTGAAATCAAAAAAGATTCAACAAAACTATAATTGAAAACAAAGTGATTCTTGGCTTGTAGAAGTAAAGGAAACAAAATTATTTTCTCATAAAGTATCATATTTGTAAGAGTTATATTAGAAATACAAATATTTTTAAATAAAAATAAAACTTTATGATTATTTTGAATTAATCAATGCATCATTTTTAATCCATTACAAGAACATTAATTGTAAAATTTCTTCACAAATTCATAAGGAAAGGTATGAGTATTAAAACAAACCCATAAAAGCACTTAATTGACAATATTCTGTATAAAAGTAGATGGTTAAAATAATAGCTTCATTAATATATAATCTTTCAAAACTTACAATTGGTTCTGCAGTGCTGGATATAGAATGAATAACAGCATCTAAATCTTCTTTATGACTTCTGTAACAAAAATCAATGTCTAAATTGGTATTTGATTTTATACAAAATATATTATAAATTTTAGCAAAAGGCTAAGAACTAACTTGTTAAAAATTTTCATTTTAAGGGTAACCCAGTTTTGAAATAAACTATTTTTAATAAAACACAATAAAGGTGCTTTCACATACATTTCAATCAAATTTTATTTTAACTACTACATCAGAATTATGTAACAAACTTCTAAACTGTAAAGTTTTAATAAATTAAACTTTCAAAAATTTAAATTCATAAACAAATACTAGCAGATTTATTTCATAAAAAAATAATAAATAAAAGTAATTAGCAGAAACTCAAAATTTATTAACTGATGTACACTAAATAAATCAAGAATAATGTATGTGATAAAAACATATTGGAAAAACTTTTTTTAAGTAAATTATAAAAAAATTAGAATGAAAAATCAAGAAAAAATTCTCAATCAAATGAATGGCAACTTTTAAACATGCATGCAGCTAAAATGATAGATAAATGAGAGAACTGATGGATTTTTAAATTAATAATATATTCCACTACTTTCTAGAATACACTTAATTTAGTAAAATAACAGTCAATAAGTTTGAAAATGTTCTAGTAAAATTAAGAATAATATACAAAAGTAACTATTATTTCTTAACTTGTAATATTACTGAATGTTAGATTTTAAAATCTTGTTGCTATTCATAATCTTCATTCCACAGTTCTAAAAAAACTAATGATTGAGTAGGTGATAATACAACTAGCAGCAATTTGCAGACTTATTCTTTAATTATTATTTTAGAGAGATACTTTGGTTTATAACGCAGACCAATTTTAAATCAATTGAAAAAATATATAATTCTTGTCAACATTAGGTAGATGTAACTAAACATATCAGAAGTTGTTATTTGAATGGTATATCTTTCACAAAAATTGCTCATACAAAAGATGTAATTCCATTTTCAAAATTCAGAAATTTCACCTAGTTTTGAGTGTCTCTAGTGGTCTACAAAAAGTATGAATTTTATCTCAATTTTGGCATTCTTGCATAACGAATCATACAGCCTGTAATCTTACAGCCTTGTTTAGTTGACTTAGTACATAATATAAATAGTATTGAAATTACAATTACTCCATAATCAAATGATGATTTATTCAAATTTGAGTTCAAAAACTTTCTTTCATCAGTTTTATTAATATTTATATATAATTTTCTTTTAATAGACAAACTGGCAAACGATGATTCAAAGTGATAATTTTGAAGGATATTTTTGTTATTTTATAAATTTTGTAGATGTTTAAAAAAAGATCAAAAGAATATAACATCATAGTAATAGATTTAAATTTTCCACCATAACTTACTCAACAGGCCAGAGTGGGCAAGGACCTTTTGATGAAGCATCCACACAATGCATGATAACCAATTGAAAATAAAAACAGCAACAATTTTACCTTATTTTCAACTATCCCTTCTGAATAATATCATAAAAAAAAAATCTTCAGTTCTTAATGCTGTATTATATTTTTAGACTTAATACAGAAGTCATAAATATTTCAAGGAAATCAAAAATCATAAAAAGGTAAAAAAATTAGTAAGTACTTATTAGTAGACAATACTGACTGTTGTAATTCAGAATCATTGTATTTCGATTCCCCTTCGTCCAAAAGTTCTGACATATCATCAGCCATAATGAGTTCTAAAGAAAAATAATTAAATATAAAAATTAGTTTGTTTACAAACAAATCTACTCTTTCAAAGTATATTTATATTATAAAATGAATTTTGTAATAAAAAATATTTTATATTGCAACATGACAATAAAAATGTTACTTTAAAAAAAAAAAAAAATCAATGAAATGCCTTTACATAAATGTTTACTGCAGATGTGATTGTGGATACCAATAAAATGTTCTGAACTATGAATCAGATTTTCAGTTACTTTCCATGGGCCAAACCGGAATCTTCCAACCATTTTGGAAAAATTACAACATAAAATTTAAAAGAAAGTATAATATATTGCATTTTACCACTGCCTTACCATATGAATTTTTTTAGGTATATTTATTTCTGAGATAAAGAAGTAGTTATTTTTGGAGAAGATAAATGAATTGTCAGAACATTTTAACATAACATTTTTGGCATGTAGAATGAAATTTTTGAAACTAAGGTTTCAACATTATTTGGGAATGGAAGTTTCAAACAATTTTAGAACATAGTCACTGCTGGCTTACTGCAGAGATTTAAATAGATAAATACTGATTAAAGATATATATATTGAAATACTTTATAAATAAAATTACTTGTTAATGTTCTGTTCTTCTCTGTTATGGTAACTTTAAACTTGGATTTTTTACTTTAGTAAAATACTTTATATTCATAAAGTAAAAGATTCCTGGGATATTTATTATCTTAAAATGCCTAGTTAATCTTTTTCTTATTAATTTTATTTCTGTAGTATTATCAGTTTCAATGTTAAAAGCATGTTAAGATTATAAATTGCTATTTTAAAAAATGTTTTTCTTTTAATTTACTTTTTTATTTATAATTTTTATACATATCAATTTACTTTTTCTTATTTTCCTCTTATATTTATTATAATCAATTTAAATTTAAAAAATCTGCTAGTTAAAAAATTTCTTTTAAAGAAATCTTTATGAAAATTAGTCTTGAATGATAATTTGTCAAATTTTTAGTAGAAATTAACATTTATACTTTGATATTTTGGAATTTAAATTTGTCCTATTTAAATTATCCATTAAAGATAAATGCAATTTTTACAACTAAACAATAATTACAAATTTTTCTCAAAAATTAATTAAATATTTTTTGAAAAAAAAAACTGATAAAAGCAAGTAACCTTATATTCTTACATCAAATATAGTAATAAAGCAAATGGAGATAATTATAAATAATTCCAAAATGGAATTTATTTAAAGATTCTAAATCCATTTTAAATTTTTCTTATGTAACAGATAAATAATTATTTTAAATGAATAATATTTAATAAAGAAAACTGAGTTAGTTCTTAGAAAATCCTAGTATTTGAAAAATTTTTCAGTTATTTAGTTAGAGAATTTTTATCAAATGTGTTTACATGCTTCTATTTCATTTCAGTTTGATTTTGTGTTCTCAATTTTAGCTCTGATGATTAGATGTTGGGAAACAGGGCCTCAAGTAACAATGTGGTTAGATAATGAAGGTAATCCAACATATTAGAAGTGATATTTAATAAAAATTGTAAAATTTCTTTATCTTTCATTTTTATGAGAATTGAAGACTTTTCAGAAAGGTTATAATAATGTAGAGATAAATAAAAGATTTGTAATAGGTAATTTTTATACAAATTTAACTGTTAAACACAGGGATTGAGAATATGAAGTAATTTGACACACAAAATTTATGTTTGAAATCTGCAAGAACATACATCAGTGCTTCTTTTTTTCAGTCTAAATATTATGATTAAAGATATGTATTCTTTCAGCATTCTTAATCTTCAGTCAATTTAAACCGTCCCAGAAAAGTGTCATTAAATATATTGTTTCTATTAATGTAAGTTTTTATGCACTCTTTTCTTCAAGTAATTTTATATTGTTAATTTTGGATATTACATAATTATTAATCATTAACTTTTGCTTTAAGTTATTTTTTAACATTCCCTTTTTTTAAATTTCTTAAGACTTTTTGAATTCTAATATGGTGGTGTGTTGTTTTAATGTCTTATTTCAAATTACTATTCAGAATTACTTCTATTTCTCGCTATGCTATTTCAGAATAAGTTTTGATATTTTTTTAATAGCTGAAAGTGTGAAATTATAGGATAGGTTGCAATAATATAGTAATTGGCCATACTTTAACACTAAATATGGTAGCAAAACCTATAGCCCTCTAAACTGAGATTTTACCAATAAATATTTCAACATAAAAAAATATGACATTGTTTAGAAGGCTTAAGTCAAAATATTGTTTAAGAAATACAGTATTTCTTAATACTCTACCCATCATTATTAAAATAAGGCCGAGATATGTCAAATGAAGTATAAGTGACAGTGGTTAGTACTGCTGATTATAATTAATGAAGAAGTACAAAAAATGTTACTTTATATTATTGTCACAATAAATCACCAATATGTGTGGCAAAAAAAAAAAAAAAAAAAACTAGCAGTCCTAATGATGGACAATTATAGTCTTTCAGTTAGAAAAAGTAAAATTTAAATAAAGTGAAGCATAATAACAAGCACTATTTTTTTAAGATATCCGACTACATTTAAAAAGTTATTTTTGACCAAATTTCCTATTCTTTAAAATTAAACCCCAGTTGTTCTGCTTTCCAAAACTACTTTTGTTTTTATTCTATGATAAATACAGAGAGAAATGAAAGTGATTTTAATAATAGCTTGTTGCTCTTTTTTGCAAAACGCAAGTGTCGTCTGGCTAGAGAGCGAAGCAGAAGTTAGTATAAGAGAAGTCCATATAAGATATTATTATTATTTATTGCCAATTTAAGAAATCAAAGTGTTATTTTTAATTTGTTAATTGCAAAAATCGCAATCTTTTTCATTTGTATAATTCAGTTGGTTTGGCAAAAGCAGTTTTGTATTGAGCTAACATTTGCATTCTTTTTACAAATGCTGTCATTATCATTTAGAATTTACCCCTTTCTCAAGGACTGTACATATAGTCTGTCACATCTTCACCATGAAATCTTTCAAACTAAGAAAGTAATCAAATTTTTCATGCATATAAAATCAGATATCTCATCAATATATGATTCAGTTTGGAGAGAAGTATTATTTTATAAAATTGTACAGTTGGGAATCAAAGGTACTGCAGAAAAGTGGATTCAAAATTTCATCAACCACAGACATTTTACTGTCAAATGGAAAAACATGGTTTCAATGAAAATGTTCTTTATCACAAACTTATCTTCTTTATCACAAATGTGTTCTATAAAAATGAAACCTGAATATCTATAAAGTAATTTTATTTTTGGCATTTTATGTTTTGTTTTTATTTTCATAAAACTTCAGTCATAAATTGGCTACTATATGGAGATCTCAGAAATAAGGAGAAGGAGAATACAATGGCTAGGTCATGTAGGGCAAATGGAGCCCTACAATAGACTCCTTAAGGAAAACCCCAACGGATGTAGACTCAGAGGAAGACTAAGATTTAGATGGGGAGATCAAGTAAGAGATTGAGAATCACTAACTGGAATCAAAAGGAACTAGTCATGTGAATGGTAAAAAAGCTTTGGTCAGTGCCCTTCAAAGGCAGTAATACTAATCATGGCAATATGAAAATCTAATTTAAAAAATCTTTTTTTTTTTTTTTTTTTTTAATGGTATTTTTATAAAAAAATATTTACATTGGACCTCTTTTAAAAAATGTCGTAACTGTTTCACTGTATGTAGTCTGATACCTTAAATATAGATATTTTACATATTATTTAAAAAGTTAATTTTTCTTTCTATCACCGAGTTATTTCTTAAAACTTAAATGTCTATTCACAAAAAATAACGGTTTTTTAAGGAGTGAATTTCGGTAACCGATTTTTTAATGGTTTTATTCAAAAAAAATATCCCAAATCAATGTGGTATTTTATTGGATTACTGAGAAATACATAAAGCTAATGAAGTGAAAGATGCCACATGTGAATATTTTACTGTCAACCACTAATTGTGAATCTGGAAACCAATGTTGCACCGAAAGTTCACTACCTATTAGGTAGAACAAAAGGAATGATATAATAAAACTACAACCGACTAAAACACTTTAAATTCATTGTTGAATCCATTTATAAAATGCCATATATATTCAAAATCAGAATTATTTTCAACCATTCAAAAGAAATTTACAAAATCCTACCTGCTGTTAAATTTATTTTTATGATATTGTTTACATAAAACTGCAATTAATTTTTACTTTGTATTTTTTTTTCAAAAAGTTGTATTCATATTTAAGATTGCTGATATTAAATTTGGTGAAGAAACTGGTCTAGTGAATGAAAAAGTACCAAAATACTAAACCTTTTATTTTGGCTTTATCAGCGGTATTAATTCAAATTTTGATTTAAAAAAAACAGGTAAAATATTCATTTCAATCATATAAGAAACATCTTGAAGAATTTTTTAATAAAAATTAAAGGAAGTTATTTTAAATAATTATTTAAAACAAACTACACCTTGATTTAAAAGAGACTGATTTGTACTGACTCATTGTATCATAGGATATTCTTTCTAGTTGAAAAGAAATTAAGGGGGAAGTTTTCCATGCGAGGTACCACATCTCAACATTGACTGTGATGCGTTGAAATCTAAAATAAATAATATCATGAAATATTATTTATTTCGAATTTCAACGCCATGCTCAAGACTTTTAAAAATATCCTAATTATGATAAGTAAGTGAATATTTCAAAAAATGTTTTTACTTATAATTACTGCACATTTCTTAAATCTTAACATATCTTAGAGCAACATATTAACATTCATGATGTATCACATAAAATTCTCAGAATATATTTTATTTAGGAAAAAGGACAATATATTTATTATTTCCCTTTTCAAAAACTGGATAAAATATTAACAGTGGTTGTTTTAAAACTACTTATTTACAAATTAAGTTCATATATTTTAAAATTCAAGTAACTTTGTTTTAAAAAAAATACGCTCATTAACATTATTTGAATTAAATAGAATGAGTTAAGGTTAGTTCTATGCTTCAGAAAATGATAAGTCCATTCGGCTTTTATATTACTTATTTGCAAATTGTTTTATCTAAATAATACTTTTCGGGGTTAGGAACACAATTTTGGTGATGAATTTTATTTACTTCAGATAAAAAATACTTTTTCGACAACTTAAATTATTCAATTTCGTTGATTACGTATACGCATTTCTTTAAAGAAAATAGACAAGAAATAAAATTGCAATATTTTTAATTGAATTATATGACAAAAAATTGTTTTACTGATGACTAAACAATTTTTGCAATTATTTCAATATTATACAGTATTTCATAAATTCTAAATATTTCATCCACGCATTTATAAACAAATAATACATGCTTTAAATGAATAATTAAACTTTAATTCTAAAATGTTAAAAAAATTTGAAATGGATTTAGCGGGTTTTTGGTGTAAACATCAACTTTCTTTGCAGTTAAGAGAAAAAATAACTACAGTTAAGAAAATGGCAGTTAACATTGTATGTCAACAAACATCAAATGTTTATTATTAATCAAAAATAAATTTTATTTAGAAAATATAAAAATTATCATACCACTTGATGTTTACAATTAGTAACTTGAAAATTTATACAACTGTGGTCACAGTATATTTTCGAAGGGACTCAATCTTGCAGTAGGCTAAAATTTGTGATGTCATTAAACTTGAATCCTAACTATGCCATAAACGATGCCATATTAAAAGTATGAAGAATATTTTCTGTGATCATAAATTTGTAGTGATAATTCAGTTTTTATTGTGAATAAAAACAGCACAGTAGAATTTAACATCAGGGATATTGCTTTTAATAATTCAACTTCGATTATGAATGATAAAGAAGCTATATTATCTTAAGGAAAATGTGATCCTAATTTTATTTTGAGTGAAGGTAAAATTGAACCCAGAGAATTTTCCTTAAATTGCGAACAAATTGTGTAAAGAAAGTTTCAATTGCGGAAACATTTACACCAAGCGCTTAAATATTAAATGTCGGGACGGTCTCAAGACAACCTTTTTACATCTCAGGTGAAAAAACTCTAGAGCCGGGAGGAATTGGTTTTTAGAGAAAGAGAATTTTCTGTGTATGATTAATAGAAGTGGTCGATTTTCTTACCACCAATTAGCGTAGGGAAGAAGGTTCATTTTTTTCTTATATTAGTAGTCTTTTGTTATTTTATTTTTTTACGTTTAGTATTTTACTAAGTTATAAAAAGTTCAAAAATATAGTATTTTATTTTAATTATTAATCAGAATTTCTTTCAGCTATACTGACTATGAGTTAGGATTAGTTTTCTGCTTCATATAATGATAAGTCCATTCGGTTTTTTTATTATTTATTTGTAAGTTGCTTAATATATAAATAATTCCATTCTAATGAAAAATGTGATATATTTTAATTGTTGTGTAATTAGAATTAAATGATAAAATTACAGTCACAACTTGTAGCAATGCCATTCTCCACTCATGTCCATAAATTAAGGATAATTCAGAATCACACAGAAATTGAACTCTAAAATAAAAATTTCACCTGTAGAATTATCACACACATCTTGAAGAAGAATATGCAAATTACAGGAAACCACCAGATGGCGCGGATAGTACGTCACAATGACGAGAGTGTAAGAGAGGGGTATATAAGGAATGATGACAAAGAAGTAAAATTGTTCACAAGCGCTTTAAAAGCCTTTCAGTGCAATAACCGCATAGTTATGGCACAAAGGAAGCATTTGGATGATTTTTTACGTGGTAGAATTATCGGACGACTGGAATGTGGACGTACAAAGCTGGAAGTATCCGAGGAACTTGGAATCGCCCAGAGTGTCATCTCCAGGCTTTGGTAACGATTCCAAGATGATGGTAATGGGAGTAGATGTTACAGCACAGGTCACCCCCGAGTTACAACGCCGAATGAGGACCGGTATTTAGCAGTTACTGCCAAAAGAAACAGACGGAGCACAGCATCAGACCTGTCTCGTCAGCTACCGGTACGACAGTTTCAAGGCAGACCGTGTACAGACGCTTAGGGCACATTGGTCTATATGCTCGTAGGCCTGTCAGATGTGTTCCACTTACCGCAACTCACTGTCGCCTGCGATTAACCTGGAGTAGAGAGTATGCATTGTGGACACCGCAACAATGGTCAGGTGTGATGTTTTCCGACGAGTCCAGGTTTAGTTTGCAGTCTAATTCTCGCCGGACTTTCATATGGAGATCGCCAGGTACCCGTTACCACCGAGGGATCACCATTGAACGACACCGTTACGGTGGTGCAGGATGGCTCGCTTGGGGAGGAATTATTCTTGGTTCCAGAACTGACCTGCATGTTCCGAGTGTAACGAGGACAGGCCACATCTATCGGGATGTCATTCTGGAACAACATGCACGTTTGTTTCGGGGTGCCATGGGTGCTGAATTTCTGTTTATGAATGACAACGCCCGTCCTCACCGTGCAAACATTGTAGACGAATGCCTTCAATTGGAGGATATCACCCGTATGGATTGGCCAGCATACTCACCGGACTTGAATCCAATAGAGCATGTGTGGTTATATGCTTGACCGACGAATTGCAGCCCGTCAACCCCCTCCCACCTGTCAACCGGAACTTCGGAGGGCATTGCTTGATGAGTGGTGTAATATTCCCCAAGATCAGATTGATAATTTGATGCTCAGCATGCCCAGGCGTTGTAAGGCCTGTATTGCATCTTCCAGGAGACATACTCCATATTAACCATCATACTAACCATGTTATACTGTTTTTTGTAAATAGGTTCTTTTTTGAAATTTGCTCCAGGGAGTAAAAATCGCAATTTTTATTAATTATGTCAAACATATAGCATCTTTTTTGCTCTTTACCTTTTGTTTAATAAATAGACTTTACAAATAAGTCAAATTTGTTTTGCTTCTGTCTCTTTCTTTGCCTGAACTTCATTATCTTTAATTTATGGACATGAGTGTAGTGTAATATCTGTGGTCTCACTCTAAATTTAAGTGGGGGATCCAAAAGTAACTCGAATGGCAGCGCTGTGTGAGGGGGCTTATCTAGTATACATTCCTGCGCATGATGCAACTTGTTCTGTGTTCAGTGCTTTCGCTGCATGCGGTTGTGTCTTGTTAAAAAGCTGGGTTTTTTTTTTTTTTTTTTTTTTTTTTTTTTTTTTTTTTTTTTTTTGTATGTCTAATTTAAGTGAACAGCTTTCGGTTGTAAAATTTTGTTACCTGTTGGGAAAAAATGTTGCACAAACCATTTTGATGTTGCAAACAGCTTACAAGGATGACGCTATGGAAAAAAACTTTAGCGTATGAATGGTTTCTCGTTTCAGAAAATGTGAAATGTCCATCGATGTCAAATCTCGTTCTGGATGTAAGTCAACTTCCAGAATTGATAAAAATGTCGAGAAAGTTAGTGCAATGGTGCTTGAAGACCGACGACGAAACATTGAAGCAATAGCGGAGTTATCAAAAATAACTTTGAGCACAGTGTAGCGAATTTTTTCAGGAGATTTTGGGATGATAAGAGTCGTCGCAAAATTCATGCCGAACACTTTGACTAATGAACGAAAAGAGTGTCGAACTGAAACATGTCGGACTTTGAAAGAACATTTTCAAATAGATCAAGATTTTTTATACAAGGTCCTTACTGGTGACGAGTGTTGCTGTTACGTTACGTCCCGGAAACGAAACAAAAGTCATGCCAGTGGAAGACCTCCTTGTCACCTCCCCTCAAAAAGTTCAAAGTAAAATCAAACATCAAGACCATGCTAATTTTTTTAATTTTTTTTTTTTACATGAGAGGAATAGTGCATTCTAAATTCGCGTCAGCAGGTAGTTAAATATTATATTTGAGGTTCTCAGAAGACGGTACAACAGTGTGCGAAAAAAGAGGACTGATTTATAGTAAACTGGGGACTGGCTTTCCCCCTATTATAATGTATCTGCTAACTTATCCACCTTCTTATGAATTCACCAGTTCTTGGCTAAAAACAGTAGGGCTCCTTTGTCCCACGCCTTCTGCTCACCTAACCTTGCTTCGTGCGACTTGAATGAAAAGGGATATGTAAGGACATTTTTTTAAAGATGTAAAAGAGGTGAAGAAAAAACACCGCAAGAGCTCTCAAACAAACGAGTTCTAACAATGTTTCCAACAATTGAATAATCGATTAGACAACTGTATAAAATTAAATGGACAGTATATTGAATGTGTTAAGGTTGTTTTGTAAAACAAAACACAAGTTTTTATGTAGAAATTTCAGCTATTTCTGGTACCCCTCTTATTTTTTTTGTATTCTATTGACATTTACGCACATTTCTTGTTAAATAAAGCCTTGTACAGAGCTACTCTTCATTATGTATTTCTAAATCAATTAACAATTTATTCAACAAAAAAAATATATTTCTTCAGTGGATGTAAGAAGTGCGTCGATCGCTAAACGCTAAGCTTATAAGAGAAAAAATTATCTTTAATTACTATGAAATTATTCAATGAAACCTATAAGGCTCGGATGGTAATAGACTACTCACAAAAGGTTAATACATTTACAATGCTGGATGCTTGCCCACTTCCTAAAATCGAACTCAGAAAGAAAATATCTCAATTTAAGGTTTTCAAACTCCGTAGATTTAAACATTGCATATCATCAGATTCCCATAAAAACCTCAGAAAGATCTTTCACTGCATTTGAAGCTGAAGGAAAACATTCAATTTTTAAAATAAAATATTCTGCAAAATTACGATTATGATATTTCTTCCCGCAAAAATTGCAAAAGATTACGCACTGTTCTAAATATTTTTAATTAATTCCTAATCCTGAAGATTTTCTAATTTCAATTGCACTTCGCATTGCTTCCTTGCTCCTCTGTTTCATCCATTTCTCCTATTCTGATTGGGCCTCAATGGCTGAGTGGCTAGCGCTCTGGCGCTCGGTACCACAGGTTTCGGGTTCGAGTTCCGACGGTTCCATGGATGTTTGTAGGGGTTCGGAATCCACTTTAAACTGTAGGTCCCGGTCTGTTTAGCCTAAACTGTGCACAAGATGACCGTAGAGAGACAAACCAAACCAAATCAAAACCTATTCTGATTGATTTATTAATCCCAACTGTCTAGAAGAAAAACGAATTAGACTTAATTTAAACGAATTTAAATTTTTAAACGAATTGAGCTTAGAAGAAAGTAGCTTTTCTTCAAAGCTATTTTCTTCCTAATTTGACCTTTGCACATTATGTTTTATTTTTCAATTTTATGCAACTGAATTGCAGTTCATACTCCAATGGAACCATATTGTTCTCTACCGAAACCATTCTGTAAGCAATCTAAAATACTTTCATAGAATTATAAGCACATGATCATTTTCGAAAAGAAGTCATTTCTCGTGTAAAATCGTACATTCCATATTTTAAATGGCCGAATGCTGCTGAAAATTGTCATGAAAAACCTGATGATTATTCTTTCAAATTTTGATGAAATTCTAATGTAGGTTTATCAAAATAAAGTTTAAAATCTAATTATATTAATTTGTGATTAATCACATTAGAAATACATTGTTGTAAAAGTAATTTTGGGGCTCGTGGCTCCACTCGCCTAAATCTTTGAGCCTTCAGATTTCTATTTTTACAAAAAAAATATTCGCATAAGGGTCTGGGTATTCGGCGAGCTGAGCAATTATGACTGACCATTAACTTGTTGTCTTGGGGAAAAAAATACTTGGTTGCCGATTGAATTTGTTTTTATAAAAATATTATGATGATTCTTTAACATGCACTCAGTGATCCGAAATATCCGTGGTTTGTTGGCAATGGTAAAGATGGATATATTGATGTGCCACAACGTTTCAAGAACGTGATGTGCTTGAAGAGATTAGTATTGCGGATGTCAGAGAGAATTGAGATAATATTTATCTGACTGTAGTGAATCTCACTGACTATCGACACACTCCTTTGACATCTCGGCCTTTACGAGACCTGTAACGGCTTCTAGAAAGAGGCCACTTTCAGGTTCATGGGAACACTTTAATTTTTATTCACAGGCACTATATTGTAAGGTTTAATTATAACCGCGAGAGGTCGCTGTTATAACTGGTAACTGTGACCAGTAACTGCGACTTTAATTGTGTGGTCCAGTGTGATAGGAGTTGCGATGTGATCTCGAGACCACGAGGTGAACGCTAGGAGCGTCACATCAAAACAGACGGTCAGGGACCGGCTCTTGGCATTTAGATATTAATACTATTGTAGTAGAGGCACAGGATACCATGTGCATGTATGTATTCATATTGTAGATAATATAGATATAATTGGAAAGAGAGTATTTCATCCTCACACAACTAGCTGCTAGTATAGCAGCTAACAATATATATATATAAATATACGAATAATGAACTCCGGATTATTATAATTTATTATTTACAAAAAAAAAAAAAAAATAAATAAAGATTTAAATTTGATGCACAAGTCTAAGGATGAAGATTTTCAGAGTTCTCGAGTGTACGACGCATCTAAAACACGTGGTTTGCGGCAAACTTTAATTAACACAAAACATGATACACACCATCCCAAGGGGATTACTTTGAAAACAGGCGAAAACTTCTGCTTGTTCAGTCACTTCAGAGAAAAAGATAACACTTCTTATCGATTCGTCGCCGATCTCCCCTTTTTCTCCAAAAACAGACAAGAAGAAAAGTATCTTTTAAGATAATCCGTCAAGAGGAGGGGGAGATTTCCTCCATTCTCTTTGGAGTGGATACTTCCTCAGCCCATGGACTATCACCAAAAACGATGCAACAACTTATGGCGTAGTCCATATTCCATCTGTAATTGTTTCGATCTGTGAAGGTCGGTCGCTAATGTCTTGAGTCCCATTATCCGTAACACTGCTTATCTGCTGTCAAATTTGAATGATGGATTGTTATTATGTCTTTTTAAAAGAATATACATTCCGGTCTCCTATGAAAGAAATGCTACAACTCTTCTAGGGAGAAAAATGCCACACTCCTTACTATAGTCACGATAACCTGTGTGAGTTATCGTCGTGAGCATGGAATCGTATAGACAATGGTTAATCATTGTGGTTGTGATTAAAATATTTTGAAATTGGATGAAGTGGTTCCATATCTTTCCCAATTTTACCATGTCGACGCTAATGATGGACCACCGACTTCCAACACTTTATGAGGGTAAGGGAAAAAGTTCTCTGCTTGATACAGAGATGGTACTCCAATCAGCAAAAATGGTGCAGCCCGGGTGCACGTGTCATTAGTTCGTATGACAAATTTCAACTTGCTCTCTCAATTAGTTTGTTTGCACGAGTTTTTCCATTAGACGTCATGCGTGTTTTTCGTTAAAATGGATAAACTTGAATATCGTGCTGTCATAAAATTCTTCGTTTTGAATGGATTAACCGCTAAGGAAATTCATCCGAAGTTTACAAAAGTTTACGGGGACTCTGCTCCTTCCATGTCAACCGTTAAAAAGTGGGCAGCTGAATTTAAACATGGTCGCACATCCCTCGAAGATGACCCACGTGAAGGACGGCCAAACACCGCAACAACTAGGAAAACCACCGAAAAAGTGCATGATATCGTGTTGGACGATAGGCGAGAGAAGATGAGTGAGAGAGCTGAGGCTGTGGGGATATACGGAAAAAAAGGTGCGAAACATCTTGCACGAAGAATTAAGAATGCGAAAGCTCTGCGCAAGATGGGTGCCGCATTTGCTGAATGGCGATCAAAAGCAAATGCGCAAACGATTTTCACACCAATGTTTGGACTAATTCAACAGGGATCCGACCAATTTTGTTCGGCGATTTGTCACCATGGTTGAGATGTGGGTCTCAACCATGGTGACAAATGGCTTTCTCCACCACTACACGCCAGAAACAAGACAGCAGTCCAGGCAGTGGATGGAAACCGGTATTTCAGCGCCAAAGAAAGCGAAGTCGATCGCATCTGCGGAAAGGTCATGATCAGCGTGTTTTGGGGATGCGAAAGGGATCTTGTTAATTGATTACCTTGCAAAACTCCAATTACTCCAATCTTCTTGACCATCTGGATGCCAAAATTAGCGAGAAGAGACCTGTAATGAAGAAGAAAAAGCCATCTTTCACCAAGAAAACGCACCTGTGCACAAGGGTGCATTGGTGATGGAAAACCTGCGGGATTTTGGGTACGATTTGCTCGGCCATCCCCCCTATTCTCCTGATTTGGCACCCTCAGACTTTCATTTGTACCCAAACGGGAAGAAATTTGTTTCTAGGAAGCGCTTCGTATCCAATGAAGAAGTTGAGAGGGCCGCAGATGAATATTTTCATAACCTTCCAAACTCTCATTTCCGGGAAGCAATACTGATGTCGGAGAAACGTTGGACAAAGTATGTTGAAGTCAAGGGAGATTATGTAGAAAATAAAATTATTTTTAATTGAAAGTCGCAGTCTTTCATTGTCAGACCGAGAAATTTCCACCTTACCCTCGTATGTGAAAAAAACAACATAATTTTTTTCTAAAAGAGTCGACCAGTCGGATTTTTAAATTTACTCTTGAACTCTTTTAAAAATGCTCGACTCTGGATCCCCAGCTCTGATAACTACATTAAATTGCCTGAATGTTAGAGATTACAATCTTTTTTTGAAATAAAAACAATTCTTAATTTTAATGTTATTAAATTAACTATTTTAGAAATTATAAGTTAGTGATCTCTTTAATATTGATGTTGTCAATATTTATTTAATACCGTCTGATATCACAAGTTATGTCTATAAGGCTGCCACAAGAAGTTGTTTCATCCTAATAAATTAAATGTTATAAGTATGCAGTATGTTACATCCATATACAAATGAAAATAGACACACCTCCAGTTATTTTTCAGATTTAATATTATTCGTGACTACAACATGGCCTACAGAAAATTCTAAATTTTTGTTTTCCAGTTCTACTTTTGGTATATTTATCATATAAAGAGTTAGAAACTTGCAGAAGGGTCTTCTTCTTGAGATACAGAGGTAGAGATTCAGATGGTGCATGCTGATTGGCTAGTGGCCGGCACACACCCATTTCACATGCGAAACCTTCTTTAATTCCATGAACACGTTGACAGACATTGCATGGCACTGGCACCCATATGCACACCATCCTAGAAAGAAAAAAGAATAATAAAATCTAAATAAGATTTTTTGTGAAATATGTGTATTTATTTCAAATGGTAACTAGTGATACAACGTAATAGATACTAGTGCATTCGAACTTATGCGCAGTTTCTTTGATATAATAGAAAAGTAAGATCCATAAAAACACATTAAACTAAAAAATGAACTTTTTAAAAAATAAACTTTTATTTAAAATGCATAAAATTAATTAATCAACTAAAAGAACAAGCAATTTATTTTATATTTTAATGGAAACAAGAAATTAGATAATTTTATTCATAAAATTAATCTATAATTTTATAATATACATTATACAATTTTACATGTCATAAAGACAAAAAAAAAAAAAAAATGAGATGCTCTTTGTAATAATATAAAAGTAATTATGGGCAAATAGCAAAATATGTGGCTTTGGGATTTGGCGCTTTTTTTGTGCGGCCAAATGAGGTAACCCGGGTTTCTTGTACTCTTTGCAATTCATCAATATCTCGACTTCTAATACCTCAATAAAGAATTTCAAAACAATTTTCTATACATCTAATCTTTAAAATATTCTCACTCGGAGAGGAAGTATATTTCGCACATCCTACTCGTACCTGAGTATCGGATTTCGGCTTAGAAATGAAGTCTTCCCCGTATCTATAATTATATGTCTTTAAATGTGTTAAATATTGTATGTCTCTAATTGTATATGTGTGGTGTTTGTACGTGTGTCAATATAGCTGTGAGTTCTTAAACTTATGCCTCAAGTAACTCAACCGAAACACACAGTTACGATCCAGTTGCTTAATTACACACTGCAAAATCAGTTATCAATAAGGCCTCAAGACCTCTCAAACTTGATTGCACTGATAACTTTTATTTTTCAGCTTTTTAACAAACTGTATTTCAATATCTTCTTCATTTCGTCTATTCTTCTGCTAACAGTATTGTTACAAAGTGGTATAGTTTTTACGTTTTTGTCTTTTTCTTGAACAGTTTTAAAAAAAGTTGATATTCATAATTTGTTTAAACTTACTCCAATGATACGATTTTTCTTAGATTTAACGAAAAGTAAAGAAATTTGATAACTTGCCTCAAAAGTCCCATTGACCATTGCAATATGAGCAGTAAATAATAAAAGACTTTAATGTTTGCTCTTTGACAAAATATTTCTTTAAAGCTTAATATAATTCAAATTTGTAATTAATATGAGCATTATGCTTCTACATCAAATGAGCCGCAAGAAGACCTCGTTTCATTGATCAAGCCTTGCTGGTAAAAAAGATTTTTTTAAAAAAGTGACCTTTCATCGAGGACAGCGGGTGTGAAACTAAATTTTAAATATTCATCCGAATACTGACGAATTTTTTTCTTACTTATATTATCACAAGCTGAAAGGAATAAATATAAATTGAAAACTAAAAATAAAATGTGTATTAAAATTAATTTAAGGTGAAGTGGAGTAAACGTAGACTAAATAATACATATTTAAGTGTGCAAAATAACGTATTTTTTTTCCATTTGACAAATGTTTTCTGGAAAATATGTTATACGCAAAATGCGCCGCTGATGAGCATTAGGGCTGAGGTTCAATCCACTGGCGGCATTGTTGTAAACACTGCTTCAAAAAACGAGAAAACTCGATGGCTTTTGTGATGTTCAGCATCTTGCCACGCTATTTGGACTACCTTGTGGGAGTTTTCCGGGTTTTTCTACAATATTATTCACAAATGTGGGGTAGTTCCCCCCTAAAAGTCCTGCCAGAAAAGTCAGTGCCCTCCTTCTTCAAAGAGACCCATCCATGAGTACATAACTCATGGGATGTCCGTCCCCCACTGCAGGACACTGAGTATTAGACACAAGTTTGACAAACTTAATATAAAATATAACATAAATCGAGGATAAATAGTGACTTTTCTATCGATTTTAAAATTTAGCATTAAATTCAAAACACAAAATCTCCTTCAATATTCAATTATTCGTGAGGAGTTAAGAAAATTATCATTCACATTTTTTTACAGCATGGCAGTTTATACACTGCGTAAAAAAAGTAGAAGGACAGTGTTTTTTTGCCAATTAATATCTCTTATTTTCTCCTAACTACCAGATATTTATGCAGATTTAGTTTAATGACCCTTTTTTTTTCATTTTAGGCAAAAATTAAACATCTACTACTAATATTAATAATAAAATTAGTAGATATAATTTCCGGTGCGTAAAAAAAGTAGAAGGACACTTGCTAATATATTTAATTTAGTGAGTTGTTCTTTAGTTAAATAGTGATTTTGTACTTTGTTTTATCCTTTTCGGTCAAAAAAATCTAATTTGTTTAAAAGTTACGCTGTTTCTCCGTTATCAGAAAGGCCTAAAGGAATACCTTTGAACGATTTTCAAAAAGGCCAAATTTCCGCATGTCAAAATGATGGTAAAGGTGTCAGAGAGTTTGCTCGATTGTTGCAGGTGAGCCCCAATACAGTTTCAAACTTTATCAGAAATACTTATAAAAATGGAAAGAAAAAGAAGACTGGTAGACCGAAAAAAGTTAACACCACCTGATGAATGAAAACTTGTTCGTGTGCTTAAGAAGAACAAAGGAAGTGTTTCAAAGGCAAGAAATTAAGCAGGACGTAATCATGTGACGAAACAAAGAAGTTTACAACTATATTAAAAGATCTAAAAAATTCATTTTCAAAAAACTGAAACATCATCCTAAGTGGACACAAGCTCACATTGATAACCGTTTAGTGTGGGCTAAGGAGCACATGTCCTGGACTACAGAATGGACTTCTGTGATATTTTCCGATGAAAAGAAATTTAACTTAGACGGTCCAGACGAATATCAGCACTACTGTCATTGTCTGGGGAATGAAGACGAATACTATTCAACACGACAAATGGGAGGAGGGAGTTTAATGGTTTGGTTGGCTGTTGGATAAGGAGGAAGGACAAGTCTGGCTTTCTTAAATGGTAGGCAAAAACATACAGACTACATTCAAGTGCTGAATTCCGAGCTTCTTCCTTATGGCTCTGACTTGGGGGTGAAGAGGGGAAGTTTCAGCAAGACGAAGCTTCCATTCACACCGTGACTGGAGTCAAAAATTGGTTCCTAACAAATAATGTGGATGTTTTACCATGGCCAGCCAAAAGTCCTGACCTTAATATAGTGGAAAACATCTGGGCAATGCTAGTTCATCGAGTTTATGCTGATGGAAGGCAATTTGATTCACTAACTCAGCTTCGAGAAGCATTGAATGACTCGTGGGACAATTTTTGTCAAACAGAAGTTCAATCTCTATAAAATTCACTTCCAAACAGAATATTTGAAGTTATAAAGGCCAATGGGAAGATCATTCCGTATTAAAATCACTATTTTTTCATTCATTATAATGCTGTCCGTCTACTTTTTTTACAAAGTTTCAAAAAAGAGAAACTATTTTTGTTGCCATTAATATTTTATGTTTGAATATCATAATTCTGATGTTAAAATTGTATTTTTAAAATATTTGTAAAATGTTTCTAATAAAATATTTTAGTAAAAATAAAATATTTTTCGGTTATTGTTACAAAATCAAGTGTCCTTCTACTTTTTTTACGCAGTGTATCACAAAAGCCTTCAAGTTACCTTTCTTGACCTTGAGTTTGGACCTGAGCTTGTCGAAGTCCGGCATGTTGTTCCTGAGGAAGAGGTAGTTGGTGGACGGATCCCAGGCGTAGTCGCGGAAAATCGAAACTTTAAAATCACAGCTGGTGCAACGTAAGCTATCGCAGGCGCTGTGAAGAGAAATGGAGAATTTTTCAAATAACATATTTGCCAAATTTCAATAGATTGGCACTTTTATCTTTTACCACAGATTAAAAGAAAATTCCTTTCGTTTCGGTAACTATAAAATCAGAATAAGAGACATATAATACCACTTTGAGATTTTTTCCCTTGGCCCAGGGATGGGCCAACTACGGCCCGCGGCCCAACGGAAGGCTCTATCCGGCCCGCGGATAGAATTTTAATTTCCCGGTAGGAGGCAAATTAAAAGAAATATATAGCAGTTGTTTCTAAATATTATGATAAAGTTAGAATTTTACAAATCATTATCGAAAGTAAATTTCCGAAATTTAATATCTCACGCCCATAAAATCAGTGCTATGTTTGCTTCATCTTATATATATGAGCAAGTGTTTTCAACTATGAACCTTAGAAAAAATTATTTCAGTAGTAGACTGATAGATGAGCATTTAGCCACGTTCCTTAGAATCAGTACATCGCACTTCGAACCTCAATATAAGGAACTTTTAAAAACGAAATCGCAATTTCATTCCTCTCATTAATATATTTAAATTGTAATACTTGTATATTGTTTTTAAAATTTTAGAAAAATTTATCTTGGCCCAGACAAATTTTTTTTTCTTTTTTTTTCCGATTTTTGTCCGCGACCGAAAAAGTTTGCCCATTCCTGCCTTAGCCTTTTTTAATGCATTTTTGGGGTAAAAAAGTGTTACTTTTTATTTTAGTTTTGGGGACATAAAAGTAGTATACAAATTCCAGTGATTATCATTAACCAGTATCCTTCATTCAGAGTCCATTCATCATCTTTTAGACCAAGGGCAAGTACATTAAATTTCTTGTACATTTCTTATACTATGATTAGAGAAATTAGTGTAGGCAAGCATTAACATTGTTACTAAGTAGTAACAATGTTTACGTTTGCACACACTTGCAGATGATTCTGATCATTGAAACCCGAAAACTTCCTTAAACATTCACCAATAATGTTTCATCCATCTTCGATTGCAATAACATAATCATCCTATAATAAATTTCTAATATCCTTTAATGATTGTTAAATCATATTATGCCAGATATGAAGAAATATTAAAAATTCTTTGACGGGATCAAAAAGGAAGTAGTTATAAAACAAGATGCTTCCCGTCCAAATAACAGCCAACTGGCTTTATATTGAACATTGCTTGAAAAAACGAATGCAATTAAAAAAAGTCACCATTGATAAGGAATTTATTTATATTATAATATAAATTTGTTTATTCTATGTACTTTTATTTTAATAGAAAATCCTATTAGAAGTTTAATTATCCAAAATATGTAATCCATCAATTTGCAATTGTTATTTTCTCAACCCATGACACAAATAATAGTTTGTACTTTTTGACGAATCAGCCAGGCAAATTTAGAAGGGAAAAAAATCATATGTATTTTATACAAAAAACAGTTGTAAAAATTCAATTATTTTTTAAATATATGTTAATCCAATCATACTTAATTAAAACTCGTAATGTAACCCGACTCGTGACCCAATGGCAACTTGTGCAGTTAGCCTGTTGGTGGGACGAGGTTCGAATCCGTTGGTGGCGTCTGTTTTCAGAAATGAAGAGACTCGATGGCATTTGTAACAATGTGTGTAAAACGGCTCTCCTCGATATGGTGGGAGTTTTCCGAATTTGTTCTATACGATACTCAAATGTAGGGCGGTTATCCAGAATTATTACCCCTGGAAGGCCATGTCCTCCCTCGTCACCATGAGTGAACTACTTGTAGCAACATAATGGAACATCAGATTATAGATGTTTAAAAAAAAAAAAAAAAAAAAAAAAAAATAAAATGAGCAGCTATGTGTGTAGGAAGATTCAGATTCGAATGTGCTGCCGATATTTGTTGTGGTTACTTCTTTCAGAGGAGACTCAATGGCGAATGTAAGGCATCTCCTCAACGATATTCAAGTTGCCTGGTGATAGCCAAAGAATTTCTTCAAAAAAAAAAAAAAAAAAAAAAATTAAAAAAAACCTTACGAATGTCACTGTGCCTGGGGAAGGAAAATTCGAACGGCTTCAACATTTTTTTTATCGAAAAACATTCTCTAATTACTTGATAAAAGCATCATAGAGAAATTAATTTCGATAATACTCCAGCATCTTATGATATAATCGATAGAATAGGACCGATTCGTATGTCAATTGCTTATAAATTTTAATTAAATTTTTAAGAAATAAATAATTAATAAATAATTCAGTTAATTTAATTTAAAATTTAAAAAAATATTAAAATAAATAATTAATTAAAATTTTAGGAAAGTATTTGTCTATTAAGTACAACTGACGAAACAAAATATTTACATAAGATTATGCAAAAATAAAATTTTTTCCTATTAACATTTTTTAGTACTTACGTATTAACGGTACCTTGGCGACAGACTTGGCGGTTTTTAAGTGTAGCCAATCTTTTTGGAATAAAAATATTTTGAAAGCGTTTTGATTTTAAATGAAGTGTTTCATATATATTTTATTATTTGGAACAAAAATTTTAAGTGTAGATTGGCGCCAAATCTGTAGCATCGGTTGGCGCGTGTGCTCTTTATTGGCGCAACTGTCGGCAAGGTAACGTTAATACGTAAGCACCCATTTTTTTTTTAGAAATCTTCATCTCGTACTTTTCTTAATATGCCTAATCAAAACATTCTGAAAAAATAAATATTGTAAATAAACACCTAACCAAAATATTCCACGCATGATATATCACAGAAAACTATTTAAATAATAAAAATTATCTAAATACTCACGCACTAAAATAAAGCGTTATTCCTCATTAACTCTAAAACTTCAAACTAATTCAGTCACCATTGAATTTTATTTTTAATTCTGAAATATTTAAATTTTTCTAACTTAAAATTATCGTCTTAAAGACTTAAAAATTAGTTCTTCAATTTAAGCCTGACTATTTCAACAAAAATAAATTGCAGTTATAATATTGAAAAAAATAAATAAATAAAATTTCTGAGTTTCATGAATAGTCTTTTTTTCCTTGACTTAATATAAAGCTTAGTTTTCATCACTTTCTTAGAATTGTTTTTAAAATTCTGATTTAGATTCTTAAAAAAATATTTAACATATTTCAAATTCAGAAATACATAAAATTAAAACAAAAATTATAAGTCACAATCTCCTTATGCATGCAGGATAACTAAATTAAACATTCACTGAATTTGAATAAAATTACACATTCTATTGTAAATCGTGCTGCCATCTATACTTTACAGAAGCACTAAATGTCACCAATGTCAGTTATACTGAACAATGGTATGCTTATTTAAAAGGTTAAAATAATAATAATAATAAAAATGAATAAACAAATAAAATTATGTAGAACTAAATAAATAAATAAAATTTAGTACAATTTAAAAAAATATTTAAAAATAAAAGAAATTCCAGAGTTGCAGGTCAATTTAATATAAAATGTACCTAAAAATTATATAGCATTCAGGCAAGCTAAAATAATAAACAAAAAAAAAAAAAAAAAAAATTTAATATAAATTTTGTGTATGATAATTCGCAAAAGAAATTTTCTTTAGTTCGAAAAGTAAACAATTTCTTATTTTACATGTTGGGGCGGAATAGAAAAAAATCAGAACCAATTAATTTTTGATTCCAAATTATGTAACAACTTAAAACTTTTTTAATATCACAATTTCTTATTCCTTGTTACTTATTCAGAGTTCTGGGAAAAATATTTCACTTTTTTACTAATATAAATTTTATTATAGATATAGTACATAAAATATATATATAAAAAATATATATATATGATATTTAAAAAAAAAAAAATACGACTGCCTAAGTATTTATAAATTAAATGAAAAGAGAGGGAGAAAAAAAAAAAAAAACAACCACCGAGCCAGCCAGGATTCGAACCTGGAATCTCCTGATCCGTAGTCAGGCGCGTTATCCGTTGCGCCACTGGCCCACGTTCTAACCAGGTTATATAAGAAAAAAATACAAATTTGAGTTGGAACGCTTTTTAAATAAATTCATATTAGACGTGCGTTTTAACATTCAATAATTATAGTTCACTTTTGTCATTTTCTAAATACAAATAATAGTACAAATGTCCTATAATAAAATATTTTAAAATGTATAGTATTATAAATGGTTTTTAGGACATTTTTATAAATGCTGTTATAAAAAGGCATGCAATGTAAAAAAAAAAAAATAATTATTATTATTATATTTTATTTAGGATTTGAAGTGCTTGGTTGAGTATAAAAGCGCAATATAACACGAATTTCAGTAGGAGTGATAATCACTATTTTAAATCAAATGCTTTCTTTTACACTTAATTAATTATGCCAGATGCCCCACCCCTTAAAATTATCACATTATTGATTAGAAAGCAGTTTAAGGGACAAAGGTGTTTTAGATTTTTTTTTTCGTCGCCATCTTTGCGCTAAAATATACACTAAATTCTAACACAGTGCAACTCTACCACGAGAGAGGTACACTTTCGAGAACCAAAATTTTAATTTTGAAAATTTGAAGAAAAACAAGAATAAGAAATTTTTGTTAAAGCACAACAAATTGCTAAAATGAAATATTTAAAAGAACTAAAAAGTAACATGTGTAAAAAAATTTAATTTACTTACTCATTACTTAAAAGATAATGAATGGATGCTTGTCGACGAGGGGGTAGGGTTGAATACTTCATTATGTCCTGTAAAAATTCCTTAAAAAGAGCTTTTGTGGACGCTTTTCCCCATATAAATCTAGCCAAATCTGACAAAATGGGGCAATCACTTTTCGGCTGTCGTTCAAGCGAAATCTTGTGTCAATCAAGTGTTTTGCCTTGGCATTTCAAATTTCAGAAATCTTTAGTGTAACACCCAACCCAGAACCCTTATAGAAAAGTAAAATTCGTCTTAACCCAGGCATCACATTAAAGAAATTCGGCATAGAAGATGGAGAATAGCAAGAATTAGCCCTAATCATTTTAAAATTTTAACATTTACACAATAAATTCATAGAATTATAACTGTATCTACTTTCACATGCTAAGATAAAGTTTGAAAATGTGATTAATATATGCTACCATGAATATTCCTTTGGAAAAAAATTACTATTACGATTAAAGTCAAACTAAAATAACACTAAACAAATAAATACTAAATAGACAATAATTATAAAAAAATTATTAAGAGTCATCGACTCATCGCATGCAAGAAAGAAACGAATTTCCAACGGATAAACCCCAGGTTAACATATTTTACTATTTATAGCCCATTTAATTTTAAAAAATCCCTAAAATTCACTGTCTCCAATAAACTGTGATTTGGCTGAATGTTTTATTTTGAGAGATAATGTATGCAATTTTTGCTTCGGAAAAAACTAAGCATTTGTCTAATAAATGCATGAAATATAATGATTAAAGAAACTGAGCAAAGAGAGAGGATTAAACTGTATATATACATTAATTCATATAGATTAATTGCAAATTAATATTTTAAGTCAAGTTACATTAAAACTTCATATGATAGATGATGTTTTTAAGTTTTTATATAAGATTAAAATATACAAGATTATTTTATAAAAAAATTAGCATTTAAATGTTTCAAAATACTTTATTCAATTATTAATTCTAATTATCACTACATACTTTTTATTGATAAAGTAACAACCATCTATCTGCATCTACAATAAACCCCTACTATATTATTTTTTAAGGTAACAAAATTGCTAACTCTGTTAGTTATCAAAAACATGTCAAGAATTCACAATATATTTTAAAGGATTGCAAAAAAATACTTCATTTTAAATTAGCCTTCAAGAAAGTAGCCATGATTATTAATAGATAAAACATTAAAATCTGCAACACTTATTATTTGGATACACTATTTGTTAACAAATGATTAGGAGTTAGTATAAAAAAACTAATAGAAACCATTTGACTTTCGCATTTGTTTATTATAAAACTCAAACTAAATACTGTATATATTAATGAACAAATATCTTAAGACATAAATATAAAAAGACTGGTAAATAAGAACCATTTTATTTAAATACTTTTTGATTCTTAAAAATACTCATCAAATACTAAAATAAATTTAATCAATATAATACAATCAACAACTTTAATTTTTTGGTATTTATTTTACATTATCTATCTATCCGTCTTTCTCTCTACATATATATAATATATTATGTATATAACATTCATGTTTTCTTTCCTGTGATGGAACACATATATGCAGGTCGACTTTAGAAGTCCCTTATTCTTATTTTAATATTTTTATGAACTAGAATATTTAAATAAAAATTAATTACAATGATGTTTAATTTTATAATTCTTAATCAAAAATTGCAAACTTAAAGTAATAACATTGTTTCAAAAATCTGTCTATCAAATTATGCAGATATGAGCTATGCTTCTTTCCTGGTATAAGGTTATTACAACTAATTTTCATTATTTAAAATTAGTTATAAATAGCGTAATGTTTAGTAACTGCCATGATATATGTTAAATCTTTGACTTTTCATACAAAAAACAGTTGCAAATATTTTTAGAAAAAATATATTATAAATGTAATTATATATATTTGATTTTAAAATATTAAATGTATTTATTTTATATAATTCTATGTGAATAAAAGCATTAATTTATATAATTGAATTTTCTTTTTTAAAATTATCTATGCTAAAAACATTTCTTAAATATCAAAAATTGATAATTTAATAGTTCATGGTAATCCTTCAAAAACAAGCAATATATGTATATATATATATTTTGAATGGAAATTGCATTTAACAACTTAATCTTACATTAAAACCATGTATAATTGAACAATTCCTTAACAACAAAAATTTTTTTTTAGAAAAATAAGCAATTTTTTGCTTTATTTTTACCTTTCACTTTACTTTGACCTTGTTCACAATTATTTTTTAAATGAAATAAATTTCATTTATTCTACAATGCACCTGCAAGCAGAGGAATATTCTCACCCAACATCTTAATTATGTTATTTCCTCTTACTATTAATTTTCCCGGAAAGTATAAAATTTGTCATTTAATTTCAGAAAAATATTTAGAAATGTGAAAAAAAGTTGAGTCAAAGTTTTATCTTTTGTGTATTTATGAGTAAAATAATTCTGTCTACAAAATAGGCAGAAATATTCACTAAATAGAACCTTTAAAAAAATTAACATAATAATTTTTACAAAATAAAATTTATTATAATACATTACACTTTTGAACATTGCTATCTACATGATTCACTGCTTTTAACATTTTACAAGAATATGCAACAGAATTTTAAAAATATAAAGCATAACAAAAATGAAAATGATGTATGCATATTTTAATGATTCTAAAATGTCTAAACAAATTTCACGAAAAGCCCAAATCAATAAATTAGAGTTCTTCATGCAAATATAAATTTGAAGAATTATGTCACACATAATAGATTGTATAAAAAAATATTTTATAATTTAGTTTCTGCATCAGACATTTTAGGCCGAAAATTTTTGAAAGACTTGATTAATAGACATTTATGCATATGCTCTGGTGGAAATTCATTGTCCTTTATTGTAATCATCCAGTCTTCTAGCACTTGAATATCATCAGTTTGAATAGCACTGGCTGGACAAGATAAAATCCATAGTGCAACTCTACTTAAATATGGATAGCGAGTTTTGGCACGAATCCAATATTGTAAAGGATTGAATTTATTTTCTTGATCCAG
Source organism: Caerostris darwini (assembly GCA_021605075.1). Taxonomy (NCBI): domain Eukaryota; kingdom Metazoa; phylum Arthropoda; class Arachnida; order Araneae; family Araneidae; genus Caerostris; species Caerostris darwini. The sequence goes on from BPLQ01004733.1 coordinate 54,691, forward strand.
GTCTTGTCTTCCCATATTAAATTCTTCCATTACATATTCTTCAACTTCTTCACTTGGTGTCACTTGAATAGCATCATTATCAATTGACATATTGTCATAAAATTCGGAAAAGTGATCGTTTGTTGATGCGACATTATGAACATCGATACCATTAATCAATAATGTCTCTCGGCATTCTCGAACCATACTTTCAGCATATGATTGAGTTTCTAACTTATCTTCTGTGGTCAAGAACTGTAGTTCTTTGAATCTTGGATCAAGAAATGTTGCTAATTTGTGATGTATTGTAATTCTTTTTACAACCTCTTGATCAATAGAAGAATTCATAAAAGTTTTTATTGCTGCAAGTATTGGGGATTCATCCTCATTTTGCAGACAGTGAGTTTTCCATTTAGTGACCCAAGGCAACACTAAATTTAAAGTTGGATTAGAGAGAGAAGATAATTCATAGTAGCCATCCCTAAAGATCTCCAAAAAATCAACAATTATGCTGAGAAGTTCTTGGTCAAAATAAAACATTTCCAATTCATTTCTTTCCATTAATATATCAACTACATGCTCCCACTGATTATTAATGGACTCAAGCATGGCTAAAAGAGATTTCCAATCCATGGCAGAACATACTAAGCTCTTGGGAAGAATGCCTTGTAATTTATTATCTTTGAAATGTTGAACAAGAGATCTACACTGATTAATGAGAGAGACAAAAGATGCAAATGCATGTGAATCTTCCATATCATCAGTTCCATATGTTCTTGCGACAGAATGAATATTTAATTGCATATCATCATCATCATCTAGATTTGAATCTTCTATATCTTTTACAATATGTATGTCTTTCTCAATAGTTATATCTTTTTCATTGGTTGTACTAAGTGTACTGATAACACTTTGAACAGCACAATTCACTGCATAACATATGCACTGTATGAAATGTTCATTATGGTTAAACGCATTCACCATTTTATAGGAATAATCAATTACAAGCAGTCGTTTGAAATCATTAGGCATTAGAGACATACAGTCTTGAAAAAGTTTAGTAAGATCTGAGGCTGATTGCTGAGCATATGGAAATTCTGATGTATGAAACATGACAGATTTGAATAAACCATCTTCATTTGCATAATGACAAGTTAAAGTTATATATGAAGTTTTGTCATAAGCATGGCTCCAAACACTTGCAGAAAATGATAATCCATACAAGAACTGTAACTCAAGTTTAAACATTTCTTCAGTTTGGTTATAAACATCATTTATTAGATATTCAAACAATTCATTTGGAGAGCTTAAATAATGAGACAAATTTACATTGCCTGCTGTAGCACCTATTTGAATAAAAGTCTGTAGTAAATCTTTGAATTCAAGATTTTCCATTAAAGAAAATGGTTTTAGTTTACTAATAAAAAACAGTAAAGTTTGTTCTTGTAATTTACTTGCATGGTCACGAAAATTGTGCATATTTTTCTGAAAAGTAGGTTCATTAGGAACACTTTTAGGATCTACCATGCCCACATCTGTTAGAGAACCCGTTAATCTTCGGTATTTTTTGGGTTTGTCACTACGATTATACCTTTGTTTTCCACATGATTTTTGATGTGATCTTAAAGTAGATGTACCATAACTATGACTTTCATAGCTAAATACGGCTTGGCATTTAACGCAAGCTACAAACGACTCACAGCGCAAAACTTTTTCTTTACTAATTTGTAGAACACGGTGATCTATGTTATACCTTTTTGCTTCTTCTTCACTAATTAATAAACGAACATCACCAAAGTTACTCCAAACATCACTCTTAATTCGCTTGAATTTTTTAGCGTCATATATGATTTTATCTATAACCACTGCAAGTTTCTTTTCAAAAAGTTTTTCAATTATTTCTTTTTGTTTCCTACGAGCAGTCTCTGCTTGCAAGTCTTTGGGTGACAATTCAAAAACAGGTTTAGTAAAATATTTCTTTGTGTAGATTTTTGTAGTTGCACTGTGCTTTGGTCTTCTTAGAGCATTACGCCTAAACAAAGAAAAACACATAGTTTTATAACAAAAGAATTTTTGATACTGAAAAATTGATAACTATAATCTAATATTCAGAGCAAATGTATTTGGCAGCCAGTGCTCATAGAGTATGCGTGATTTATTTAATTTTGTTATAAAAATTTTATGTGAGTTTAAATAGTGATTAAAAGGCTTGTGTAAAAAAGCAGCTATTTTTAAAAACTTACCCAATATGAATCTTTATTGGATGACAAATTTCCCATTTGACAAACGATGATGTTCAAAAGAATGATTTCCTTTTGAAAAGACCTTTGTAGAATATTATGTAAGGGAATACTTCTGTTATTTAAAATAAATACCAATATGTAATACTATTATATTGCTTTTGATGAAGTTTATACCATATTTATCATACATCAAGCCTTTGCTTTAATCACCATTTAAAACTATGAATTATAAAGAAAAAATAATCTTAAATACAATGAGTATAACACATACATTACTGTATTGATAATGAATAAACTAAATATATCATTTAAGGAAAAAAATTAATATTGTTTCAAAATTTGAATAAAATTTTTTTGGCATCTATTTAATATTTTATGCAAATCATCTAATAAATTTTATTAAAAAAAAGGATCTTAAAACGTATAATAAATATAGCTAGATCAACATTATGTATGTATAAAATACATTGCTATCCCCAAAATGACATGAAAAAGATATTGTTTACTTGACTGTTGTCACTACTTTTTTTCCTCTTTGATGAATTAACTTCTCCCATTGATTCATTTGTAAATATTCATATTTTAATACCTAGTTTATATCAGGCAGTTATAGTAAATTAAAAATGCATAGTTTTAAATATTAATTCATTTTAATGTTATACAGTTTTTAACTTTTTTTTTCAAAATAATTAATTTAGTTATATTTTCTAACCAATCCAAGTACATTTTTTTTAACAAATTTAAATAAGTTTTTGTTAATTTACTATACACAAATAAAGAGAAAAACTTACTTTTAATAGAAGTCATACAGATTTTTTAATACCATTATTACAGAATATGTAAATATGCATTTACATTTTTTAAGCAAATTTGATTGAAAGAAACAATTACAAATATTTTACTAGGATCTTTTTTAAAGAGCAAATTGAAAATGTTACAAATTAAAATAATTTTATTAATATATTATTATTATTACCTTTGTGTAACTCCTCCAGATAAACCAGATTGTACATTGCTATCCCCAACAAAAAGCACATTGCATCTGCAAAATAGAAATACTTATTTATATAATAAAGAAAACTATTATGAAGAACAAAAATATATAAAGGAAGTTAACAGAATAAAAATAAACTATTAATCTTTAATTTAAACTAAAATCTTATAATTTTAAAGATTATTAATTTTATTAACTAAAAATCTATTAATTTTTCCTTTCTCTTAAATTCATATATCATTATTAGTTAAAGAGTTGCCATTGAGATGGTAAAATATACTAAATCTACCTTTATAAATCAACTTTAAAACCCCCCACCCTTAGAAAATCCCTATAACCCCTATCTGTCAGACTACAGTATACAATAAATATAGTCTGATAGATAGGCAAATTTACATTTTAGTCTACTAAAATGTTGATTTAATACATTTAGGTTTATCTTGACCAAGCAATGCACGTTTTTCAGAATTTCAATGACCATAAAATTCTGTGACACTCTAATTAACAAGCTGCTTAATCTCCCCTTCACTCTGTCTAAGAGTACATTTGACAGAGTGAAACTTAGAGCCAAGCCAATACACATACTCGTCTTGTGTCCCTCAGGAAATTTAATACAAGCATATTCTAGGTTAGCTTGCAGAATTTCAATTTCTTGAACAAGCGGTTCATAATTACTAATATGTGAATGATTCCTCATTAACACTGGACCGGGATGAAAAAGCCAAGTGACTTTCGAGTTTACATTATAAGACTTTCTAGCAGAAAGAAACATGAATTCATGTAGAGTTACATTAGTTGCAGTGTATGAAAGGGCATGAACATAATTAAATTAATTTAAAAGTAATTAAAGTAAAAATTAAATTTTAATAATTTAAAAATAAAATATAGAAATGTAAGTTTTAATAAAATATAGTATATAAATAACAGTAACAATTTGTGATCAACCCCATATATATGAGGTTGGTTGTTATTGCTATTTCTAAATAGATTTTGTTTTTATTTTATATTGGGCGACAACTGACATACTGTTAATCAAAAAGTATCAATATTTCTTTAGAGTACATATATATATATATATATATATATATATATAGACAGAGAGAGAGAGAGAGAGAGAGAGAGAGAGAGAGAGAGAGTAGTAAAGTTTGCAAATTAATCAAGTTCCCATTTTAAACAGTTAGGAATGCAATTATGATTGTCATCCTATTAATGTAAAAGTAATAAAATGTCAGTATTAATATCATTATTTATTCCTTTTCAGATAGTCTTTTAATAGATTCTATGATATCACTAGCAAATATGTAAGCAGCAATATTAATTTATCTGTACAGCTAATACATTTAATTTCTTATTATAAATGTAAAAATTTCATTATGGTTTGAGTATTATTTATTTTAGATGTTAAGCATAACTTAGTAAATGTCTTATCAAAATAAATAATAGGAAAAATAAATATTCTATTATTCAATCAATAAAAATAAACAAATTAGATTAAAAAAACAATAAATGTAATTAAGCATAAATTTATAGAAACACACACACATATATATATATATATGTGTGTGTGTGTGTGTGTGTTAGTAGTACATTGCTAGGCATGTCTTTGACTTGGATCCATTTATTTAGTGAGCAGAAAAAACATGGTTTATATTATCCCGGGAGTACATATTCCTTTATAAAGGCATTCTCAGGTTGCTATGATTAATTTATTCTGGATTTTAAAGATTTGCGACAGTATGTTTTCACATCCCCCATTGTATATTTTGTACAAATATTTTTGTACTTTTTTTTTTTATCTACCAATGAAGTTCTAGCTCTTCAATCTACAATTTTTGTAATTATTAAAAGCTTTTTAATTTCATTGCTACAGCTTATGCACACTTCAGATCTCAGCCATTCCCTTTTTTAGAGGTTAATGTGATACCCTTCACTTCAGAGTTTTGTACTGAGAAAGCTACAACAGTTTTGTTATACAATTGTGTAGTAAATATCATTTGTGGTTTCTGCTATGTTTCTAATTCATACCTTATCAGTTCTCCTCTGGTTTTTATGTAAAACATTAAAACTAGTTATTAAAATATATATATATATATATATATAATACAACAATAAAATAGAATTTTCGAAGTTGAAATAATGTACCTAATTATATATTATTATTAAAAAAAAAACACGCTTTTTCAATCATTGAAAGTTTATGAGATATATTACTTTTACTTGTACATTTTCTGAAAAATAAATGCAATATGGAAGTTTGTAAATTTTGTATGTTGAATGGCATTACTCACTTTCTTTTTGTTTCTTTGTTTAATAGTAGAGATGAACCTGGAACAATTGAAGAGCATTCCTAGAAAAAGATTTAAGTATTAAATAAAGATATGCCTTAAACTATAAGAAATCAATATTGTTTTGCATTTATACAATTGCAGAAAATATAACAAATGTGTTAAAATGCTTACACACCATATATGATCATTTGGTGAGTGTAAAAATGAATTATTTAAGAAAAATTTTAATATTTATTATCTAAGTAACTGTTTTGTGAAATGAAAAAGGATTAAATAAAATTATTTTTCAACAAAGTATTATATTCATAATGAGGAGTATATTAGAATTAGAAATACTTTTAATAAAAATAAAACTAGGAAATAATTTTGAATTAGTCAAATTATTTTTAACACATCAAATAAAGAATAATAGCAAACTTTGTAAATTAATAAGGTATAAGTATTAAAACAGATCAATAAAAGCATTTAACTGACAATATCTTGTATAAAAAATAAATTTTTAAATGACAGTTTCATTAATCTATAATTTTTCAAAACTTACAATTGGTTCTGGAATATTACATATAGAATGAATAACAGCATCTAACTCTTCTCCTTCTCTGTGACCTCTGTAAAAAAAGCCAAACTTTAAATTAATGATTGTTTATATCCGAAATATATTATAAATTACAATGAAAAACTAGGATTTATCACTTAAAATATTTTCTTTTTGAATATAAGCCAAACTTTGGAAATAAAAGATTTTTAGTATAACTCAATAAAGGTGTTTTCAGGCACTCTTGAGTCAAAATGTATTTGAATTGCTACATGAAAATTATATAATAAAATTTCAAACTTTAAAGTTTCAATACATAAAATTAAAAAAAAATTTAATTCTTCAATAAACTATAGCAGATTTCTTTCACAAAAAACTATATAAAAGTAAATAACACACATTAAAAATTTCTAGTTGATGTATGTTTATTTGATCAATCTGGAATACAATGTGTATAACAAAAGCATATTGAATTATTTTTTTTTTTTATTTAAAAGAATAAATTATCAAAACTTTTAATGAAATTGAAAGAAAAAAATCTCTATATAACTAATGGTAACTTTTAAAATTGAATACAATCAAAATGAGGGTTGAATGATAGAAATAATGAAATTTCAAATTAATAGTATCTTCATATAATCTAATTCTTTTTCCAGAATAAATTTACTTCATTAAAATTACACCCAGTAAATTTTCTAGCAAACTTAAAAATCATATGTGTAAGTAACTATTATTTCTTAATTCATCATATAATTGAATGTTAGTTTTTAAAATCTTGCTGCTATTCATAATTTTCACTCTACAAAAGCCTCATGATGAAGTAGGTAATATTTCAGCAATTTGCACACTTACTATTTATAGTTAATATACATAATTAATTAGACAGATATTTGAAATGTAGAATTTAAAATCAATTGAAAAAAAAAGTCTAGTCAATATTAGTTAATATAACTTAACATAGCATATAAGTTCCTGTACAGGCCATCATTTTAAAGGAATAATACCATATATGTGAACATACAGTATATTTTCAACTTTCCAATGAATGTAATTTATTTTTCAAGCATATCTAACACAAAAAATGTTCATACAACAAATATAATTTCATTTTCAAAATTCAGAAATTTCATCTAGTTTTGAGTATCTCTAATAGCAATCAAAATTTATGAAATATTTCTCAAGTTTGGCATTCTTGCATAAAGAATCACAGGACTTGTAATCTCACAGGATTATGATGTCTAGTTGACTTTTTATATAATATAAATAGTATTGAAATATTTTTACAACTATTCTGAAGTCGAATAATGATTTATAACTTACAAATCAATTCAAAAACTACTCTTTTCTCATTTTTTAAAAAAAAATTCTATCTGTAAATATATTTCTCAAAGTTTGTGTTTGTACATACATATTAAAAATTACCACTATTTACATTCAAATTTCACCAAAAATAACAAGGATACTACTAATACAAAACATCGGTCAACTGAAAAAAAATCAAAAGAGTGAATTTGCAAGGGATGGGAAGCTTTGATTCAGAAAAACTAACTATGCTAAAGTCTAATCAAATGAGAAGAGTGAGGGAAGGGACCTGGTCCATAAAGGCTTTTATCCCTATTTGTAAGCAAATCCAGAAAAATCGAACTGCAAACAAGCAGATAAAGAAAATAAACCAAGATGAGGAAAAAGTGACTGACTGGGACAAGACTTTATATTAAGTTCTTGAGTTGGAATGTTATAGAATTATTTTAGCAATTGTTTTAAGGCAATGCTAAAGAAAGAACCCTTTATTCCTAGAATATCTTCAATAACATCGACAGTAGAGAGTGGAAAAAATTATTATGCGCTTGCAAACAGGAACATATGCAGTGCTGTTTACTATGAGGTTCTAACTGATAAATAAATATAATTTACATGATAATTATGTAATTTTTGCTATTTAAAATGATTTTAATAAAAATAAAACAAAAAAAAATTGTTGCATCATGAATGCAAATCCAAATATACATATATATGATTCATTATTTCAATTAAAATATATTTTACTGAGATCCAATGAAAAACGGAGCTTCCCTCATTGATATAAAGCATATCAACTTATAACTTTAATATAAAAGAATTAATAAGTTTTACTTTCTGAAGCTGGTTAATGCCAGGTTATATGCGCTAGTATTTATTATACTTTTCCTTTTATAGAGAAGCTTGAAACTGATATTTTGAAATGATAATACCAAAGAAATATTTTTGGATGCTTTATAAATTTTTACAGTTTTGTAAATATTAAAAAAAATGACATTATAATTTGGGCAACTCAAATCTATCATTATCATTGTAATTGGCTCAACAGCTAAGGATGGACAATGACCTTCTTTTGAAGAAACATCCACACGACTTATGTTTACTAATTGAAAGACAAAATCAGATGAAAAATTAAAAGAAATGACAGGGACTTCGAATAAAAAAAAAGATAATAAAATTGAAAAAAAATTTTTTTTTTTTTAAAGATCTGGAATAAATAGGTATACTTGGAATAATTTCCAATAAACTGTTTAGTTCAAGAATTTTAGAAATATCCCTAAATAATACCCCAAGAAATTAAATCTGTGATGATCTTTTTTTGTAAATGATGATCCTAAATATTGTGAAATATATTGTCTTCAGAAAGATCAGAAAGCGTGAAAAAGATTTTAATAAGGCAGAAAAAGAAACTATAATATTACCACAGCAACAAATCTTTTTGAAATTAAACAAAAATACAATTAATTGTGTTCAAATTAAAGAAAAGATGCAAGTTTGTTAAATATATTTAGATTAAGAAGATCAAATAAAAATAGCAGCAATTTTTCTTTACTTTCAACTATTGCTTTTGAATAACAAAAACTCTTAGTTCGTCATATTGTATTATATTTTTTTAATACATAACTCATAACTTTCTAGGACCATAAAAATCATAATATAGAAAAAAAAAAAAAAAAATTACTTCTTAGCAGACAATGCTGACTGCTGTGATTCAGAAACAATATATTTTGATTCCACTTCATCCAAAAGTTCTGTTATATCATCTGCCATAATGAATTCTGAAAAAAAAAAATAATAAATAATAATAATAATTTGAATGCATAAAAATCTATTCTTTCAAAGTATATTTATATTATAAAATGAATGAAATAAAACATTTTTTAATAAAAAATATTTTATATTATTTTGCAAGGTGGCTATAAGTATCTCTCTTTTTTTAAAAAAAAAAAAAAAAATTGATGAAAAGCCTTTACATATATGCTTTACTGCAGGAATGATTGTAGATACCAATGAAATTTTCTGAACTATGAATAAAATCTATAGTTGCTGTCCATGAAACAAATTGAAATCTCCCGACCATTTTAGGAAAATTGCAACATAAAATTTGAAAGAAAGAATAATATGTTGCATCTCGACACTGCTTACAGAAATCATATGAATTTTTTAAATATATTTATTTCAAAGATAGAGAAGTAAATATTTTTGGAAAAAATAGATAAATTTTAAGAAAGTTCAACAGAACATTTTTGAAGTTCTATCACCCCTGAAAGGTTTACATAGATAATACGAATGTATGTATTAAAATGTTACATAAATAAAATTCTCTTTAACTGAGAATTTTGTTTATAAAATAAAAATCTAAGCTCTAACTTACCACGAAAGTGAACATTGCAATTCATATAAGTTAGAGCTTAGACATTTATTTTAGTAAAAGATTAATAGGATGTTTATTTCCTATTGCTTGTTTAAAAAAAATTGTAAAGAATTTTTGACCAGAATTATATATGATTAAATTCCTCTGTACTTTAATTCGATTATGTTATATAGTTTTGCATTTATATATACATGTAAATAAATAATAAATTTTGAACTAGGCAATTTTTTTATATTATTTAATTCATTAGTATATAAATTATTTTATTGGTATCAAGAAACCTGCATTTCATTGCGAATTTTTTTATTTAGGTTTTGACATTAGCTTTCATTTGATATTTGCTTTACAAGTGGTTTTTAAATTGGAATATCCAAAGTCCTTTAAGTTACCACAAATGCATAATTTAGTAGAAATTTTCAGCTCATTGTTGTCATGTTTTTTTTGGGGGGGATGAGATTTTCATTTCTAGATGATACTAGTTATACGTTGCCCGCGTTATTATCTTAATTAAAAGACCAATCCAATTTAATTTTTGACGATTAATTTTATTTCTGGAGTATTATAAATTTCAATGTTAAAGTGATTTTAAGATTGTAATTACTATTTTAAAAAAATTGTTTTATACTGTTTCATGATAAGTTTTACTTACAATTTTTAAATATACAATGATTTTATTTTATGTATTTTCCTTTATGTTAATTTTAAGCATTTGCTACAAAAAAAAAAAAAAAAAAAAAAAAGCATTGTTCTATAACTTTCATAACTGTTTCTGCCATAAGGGGACTTTATGCAATATTGTCCTTATGTAAAAAAAATTTTCATTGAACATGCTATTTTTTGAATGATTATTTGTTAAATTTTTAATAGTAATTAGCATTTAATCTCTGTCTGATATTTTGAATTTAAATTTGTCTTAACCATAAATCCAATAAAAGGTAAGAAGCCTTATGCTCTAGCAATAAATTTCATAATAAAACAAATGGAGATAATGGAATTAATTTTAAAAGGTTCTGAATTTGTCTGAACTACATTTTCTTATGAAATAGAAACCAAGAATAAACAATCATTTTAAATGAATAGTGAAATTTAAATAAAGAAACTAGGTTAGTTAAAAAATCTTAGGATTTTCCAAATCTTTTGATGCTTTAATTAGATTTTTTGGAAAGCGTGTTTCCATGCTTTTATTTTACTTCTACAGGATTTTAATTTAATTTTTTTGTTTCTAATTTCAACTTTAGTGATCAAATGTTGAACCCTCAGGTAATAATAAGGTTAGATGAATATAGAGTTTCTATATATTACTATAGTGATCAAGTGAAATCTGCTGGAATTGAAAATTTCTTTTACCTTTAATTTTTTTAGTAATTGAGGACTTTCCACAAGAATTATAAAACACCGGGAATTTTTAAATTTGTGCAACAAATGACATATAGCAATTAGAAAACACAGGGATTAGGAACATGAAATAATTTATCTTTGAATTCAATAAGGACAAGCCCCGGGGCTTCTCTTTTTTCTTCAAGTTTGAATACTGTAATTAAAAATATAGGGGACCTGGTGGCTGAGTGACTAGCACTCGGTGTCACAGGTTTCGAGTCCCTGCGATGCCATGGAAGTTTGTAGTGGTTCGGAATTCATGCATCAGTAGCATATCTTCAAGTTACATGTGCCTCACAGGGACATGGCCAATATGACCCAGTCCTCAACACAATTTAAAAAAATAATTAAAAATATGTATATTACAAACTTTCTCATATTTCAATTAATTTAAACTGCTTTGATGAGTTTCATCATGTATACTATTTTTGTTTACATAAGACGTTTTATATGCATTTCTTTTTTAATTAACTTTTTATGGTTAAATTTGGATATTTTAAAATTATTTACCATTAATGTATTTTTTAATTATTTTTAAACATGCTTTTTTTAATTTGTTAAAGTTTTATCTTATTTCACATTGTAATTTAGCCTTATTTCAGTTTCTTACCATCTCCTATTAGAATAAATTTTAATAAATATTCAAAAATATTTTAATAACCAAAAGTATCCCAACATTTTATAATAGTATTACTAAATGGTTTTACTTGCCACCAGTAGCCGAACAGATAGCCCTCTAAGCCAAGATTTCAAAATAATATAACATTATTGTTAAATGATGTATTTCAATTAAATATTTTTTTAGGAATATAATACTTTAATATTCTGGTCCCTTATTTTTAAATTGTGTCAAATGAGCTATAAATACCAGTGATTAGGATAACAGGCAATAGTAATTAATAAAGTAGTGAAAAAAGTTTATTTCATAATTATTATTACCCCCAATGCTAAATCACCAATCATGTGTTAAAAATGACCAGCAGACTTAACCGTGGGCCATTGCAGCCATTAGTAAAGACAAAATTTAAATAAAGGGAGCCATAATAATAAGGAAATATATATATTTTTTTAAATATAGATATTTTCCTTGTTATAATTTATTCTTTTCCATAGGCCATATCTAACTAAGGCTTAAATAGATGCCTATTTATAAAAAGAATATTGACTTTCGTCTCCTGCAAGAGGTTTTTTAAAGGGTTAATTTTAGTAAATTAAGAGAATTTTGTTATAATGTCAATGGTTGTATTTAAAAAGAACACAAATGAAAGTGGTATTTTATCAGATTACTGGAAAGTATATAATAAGTGAAAGATGCCATATGTGAACATTTCACTTTTTCATTGGAGGCTCCTTTGGAGCATTTATGCTTGCTAAGGTTTAGTAAAACCAGATGTCACACAATGAGTTCAGTACTTACTAGGTGGAACAGAAGGAATGGTGTAATAAATGGTAGTAAATTATAACTTTTAAATTCACTGTTGAGTATGTATACTCCATTATACTGTTGAATATTTATATAATACCATATATTCAAAATTTAAATATTTCCATTAATTGAAAAGAAATTTACAGCACCATGTATGCACAATTTATTTTTTGAGATATTTTAAAGAAATGATCAATAAAAATTACCTGTTAGTAATTTTTTCAATTCATTTTTGGTATTGTACATTTTTTAATGTATTAAATCATTTGATTTATTGTTTTGATTGACTTACTGATTAACTGCTTCGATTTTTATATTTAGTGAAAAAATAGGTCTGAATGAAGAAAAACAATAGTTTAATAATGTATTTGAGCTCTTTAATAATAGTTATAATTCAAATTTTTAAGAAAAAATTTTTTTTTAATGTTCATCTCAGTCATATAAGAAACAAGGTACAATGTTTTAATGAAAAAAAAAAAAAAAAAAAAACACCAAATTATTTCAAATAATTATTTAAAGAAATACAAAGCATATCATATGTTGATGATTTGCAGGGACCCATTTTAGGGTCGAATGTCTAGTGGAAAGCAAATTAAGATAAAAGTTTTCATTAACATCAAGAAATAATATTTATTTTGGATTTCAAAGTCATGTCTTAAGACTTTAAAAAATTTTCAGCATCAATTATAATATATTTAGGAAAAAAGGACAATATTTATAATTTCTAATTATTTGTAATTTTAACAAAAACTGGATAAATCATATAAAAACGTTGTTTAAAACTACTTAATTACAATTTAAGTTATGTAATTTGAAATAGAAGAAAAAATTAAAAAAATAAAGTTAACAACAACTTTTTAATAAAAAAAATTACTCATATTTTTAAGGTAGGAACACAATTTTAATGTTGAGCATCATACATAAGAATAGTTTACCGATAACATAAATCAAACAATTTTATTGATTACGCATATGTATTTTTTTTTAAAGAAATGAAACAGCAATTTTTTTTTTTAATTCACTAAGATGATAGAGAATTATTTTAATAATGATTAACAATTCTGATTAAATGATACAATTATTTCAATATTATACAATATTGTATCAATCTTGAGTGTTTCATCCACGTAAGCTTAACTTTTTACATGACACACACATTGGTCAAACAAGTATTACATATTTTAAATAAATAATTTAATTTTAATTCTAACAAGCAGTAATAATTTGAAATTGATTTAGCGGTTTTTTGTTGTAAACATTAAATTTCTTTGCAGTTAAGAGAAAAAATAACTACAGTTAAGAAAATGGCGGTCTACGGTCTTGGTGTAATGAAACTCGCGGTTTCAAGCAGATAAAGGATTTATTCTAAATAAATAAACATGGTACTAAGGCAATAAACATCAAATGTAATCAAAAACAAATTTTATCTAGAAAATATAAAAATTAGCATACCTTTTGACGTTTATAATCAGTAACTTGAAAATTTATATACATTAACTTGAAAAATATCCGGTAACTGTGGCCACAGTATTTTTTGTTATTTTACTTTACATGTACACAATATCTACAATTATGAAGTGAACTGGTGATTAAATTTTAATAAATTTGGCAATCTTAAAATTATTGAAAATTATTTTTAAAAATAATATGATACTCGATTATACTTTAAAAACGCCCAATAGTAAGTATATTAATATTTTGGTTATTTATGCCATCTTGATAGCAGAGGGGAAAAAAAAGTATTTTTAACTATATTTCATACCAATATCATCATGTTTATGAGAAAATGCACTCAAACAAAGGCACTTTTTTTCCTGGTGTTTCAATAGAATTTCGTTCTAATAACTTAGATATTGGTGTGAAATTAAAAGTAATTTAAGGTATTGCTTTATTTATCAATCTTCAAAAATTCTTAAATTAAAAATAAATAAAAAAGAAATTTTTATTAAAAATTTTAAACAAAAGTTAAAAAAAAAAAAAAAAAAAATTTAAATAAAATAATAATAAGCATTTCAGCTTAATTTGTTTTAAAACGAAAGAGACAAAAAAAAACACCCTTTAGGAATCGATAATGATTAAGTTTCACTAGGCCTATGTATTTTCTTACTATTAATAAGTTGAACAAAGAGATCGAGTGCCTGAGCGCGAAGCGTTCTTCTACTCAATGGTGTATGATGGAAGTAGGAAAGAAAAGTCAAGATGAATAAATAATAGTAATCGTATGAATTGAGAACAGAAAAAAGAAAAATGTAAAACATTGGTGATGAAAATGTAACATGAAATTTGTGATCAGTAAAGAGCGCAGAATGATGTGGCAAAAAGCAGAAAAAATATAAATCAAGCACAAGGGAGTGTATATAAAAGAATAGAATCAATTCCAATGTCAGAATAACTCAAAAGAGAGTTACAGCCAGTAGGCAGAGAAAAAAGAAATAAAACAAATTGGCGTGGAGCGAAATAAACTATAACGATCAAAACGCTCATTTAGGAGTCAAGGTCAAAGGGGAGAAAAAGTACGTTGGAGAAGATTGAACTGTTACTGCCCTTTTGTTTAGGTAATAAATCTTACAGAGCAGAAGAAGAATATGCGTTGAAATAAAATATTTAAAAAGCGATGGGGGGAGAAAGGGGAAGGAATTGGAAGCGGAAATGAAAGCAACTTAATATTGGAAGAAAGTGGAAAGTTATTGAACACAAATAGAAAAAAATAAGTGAATAGAAAATTATGATGGTTTGAGGCTTCGATTTCATTTAGAAGTAGAGTAAGGATACTTGAATTTTCCATTCAATTGCGTAAATATAGTTTGTGCCTTGATGAGAGGGTTTTCCTGGGTAGCAATAGTATGAAAGAAATTTCTAGAAATTTTGGTAATATAGTTGCCAATAGAATGAATTTTTAAATCTTGATGAATTGTAGAGTTGCGGACAAACACGGTGCACCAGTGATGATACCAAGAAGTTTGTTTTGAATAATTTGTACAGATTTTTTGTTAGATTTTGCAGCTAGACCCCAGATTGAAACATCATGGGTCAGGATAGGCCTAAGAACTTGTTTGTAGAGAAGAATTTTGTTTGACAAAGTTAATTTAGAATATTTATTGATTAGTGGCAGAGTGAGATAAAAATTTGTTTAAACATTTTTTTTGTTATTTTTATTTATTTATTTATTATTATTATTATTATTTTTTAATATGAGGTTGAAACATTAATTTATTGTATATGACCAAGTCGAGATATTTAATATTAGTTGCCCATTCAATTTGTTGATCAAAAAGGAAGAGATTAATATATAGTTGTCCGGCGTGTCCTTTTCGAAAAATCATGGTTTGAGATTTAGAGACATTAATTTCTATGCGCCATTTAGATCCAACAGTCCCCCCTTAGTTAAGTCAAAATTGGTCATTTTGGTCTATTTCTACTTTGTCTTTAACGAAGGAAGGTGCTTTCTACCGCTTTTTGTCTGAAGAAACCATAATCTGCATTTAAAATAATATCTTCAAGTTGTATTTAATTGCTCAGTTAAATTATTTGTAATTATTTTTGCTGTTAATTAATTAAATAATTTAGTTAACCAATTTTGATACTTAAAATTTTTCGTTAATTTAGACTTCATTTCTATCATTTGGAATCTACGAAAGGTAGCTATTTATGTCTAAAATATATTGCATTACTTTTTATGTGTTAGGAAAACCTACTTTAATTAATTTATTATTAATTGACCAATTTATCTTCAGCCATTTTGCCTCTAGTAAAATGGCGTCATTCTGTGTTTAAAACATACTTAATTCAGCTGTTAATTAATTTATTTTATTTAATTTAGCGTAGTTATGTGTTTAAAACAAACCTTTTAGACATTAGTTTACATCAGTATTATGTATTTTTAGTTAAGAAATGCTTTATGATGTTATTGATACATTTATTTTAATATTTATATATCTCATATTTATTATTTAACTAGCATTAAATCATTTGTTATTTTGTTTTAATTAATGAAATTTAATTAATATTAGAATTAATCGTCTATTTCTATTTAACTTTCCTTTCATTTGTTTTTAAAATTAAACATCATTCTTAGTTTAAAAAAAAGGCTTTTATACTTACAATGTCAGGCATTTTTTATCTAGCGTCTGTCTGGCATTCACCTTGGTCTTTCTTTGTTTTAAACTTAACTTTTATACTTAATTCAACTGTTCATTTATTATTTCCTTGTTTCTGAAAGCAGTGGCTGCATCGGACATCTGGTTTATGGTAACTATAGCAGTAGAGGATGGAAGTTCGAAAATTCTGGTAAAAAGCTCTCAACATTGCAGTTAATTTTTTAAAGTTTTTATCACAATCCCACTTTGCAAATGAAAAGACAGCAGTATGTCAGCGTGTGCGAGAATCCCTTTTCGGCATTCAGACTGATTGATAAAAGTTTTGGTTAAAAATTCTTCGTGATACTAAGTGGCAGCATCTTTTATCAACAATTCAATCCGTAAATGACATATTAAGATGCTTTATAGTAAAGAAAGCATTTTACAAAATAAAAGTTGTTATTCTTTTTCCTCTCAAACACACCGATATACTCTCGAGGTTCAACTTGCATTGTTTACATTACTTTCTCTACTCTGTTGGCTCTGTAGCATATACAGTTATTCATTCAGAGCGGTTGCGTCATCTACGGCGTCAGCGCTGGCTGCGCCATCTATTGCTAATGGCAGTGTTTATAAAAAATAATCAACATAAATATATATTTTTTAATTAAAAATAGATTTAAAAATTAAAAAATGCTGATTTCTTTTTTTATTTCGAATATGAATTTTTAATTTAAAATGATTTTTTTAAAAACAATTTCGACTTTTAGGTTTTTTTTTATTTGAATTATCATGTTATTGTTATAAAACATTTTTAATTATCCCTTATATGTCACTTCATTATAAAAAAAAAAAAAATTTGCATTTGAATTTTTGTACGCTTTGATAAATACGTTAAGACAAAGAATTTTATAAACAGTTTCTGATTCCTATAAATAATAAGAATATTTTAGTATACAGCTACTTAAAATTCGCTATAATCGCGAATTATTCATTATTTCTTTGGTTTAAAAAAATACTGACATAATTTTTTTTTGCATAATTCACCACTCATCACCAACAGTCATCAGAGCTTAACTATTAGCATCATTCATTAAAATCCTAGATTAAATTAAACACACTGTCAAATTGGAGGCAGATGCAGCTGTTTTTATCATTTATCAGAATCAATTTAAAAAATAGAATATATCTCCCAAAGATAAATGGAAAAAGATTCATGCATAAATAACCATTACAAATAATATTAATAGATATTCTTTACTAAGACGTTTTCTTACTAAGACGTTATCCTTTACTAAGACTGTTACATTAGTAAACAATAAAATACACAATTTATTGTTTACTAATGTAAAATTTTTAATAATTTATAAATGATAACGTATAATTTATTTATAATAAAACATTTATCTTATTTCGATACTTGTAAAACTATTTTTTTTTTCATTTAAAAATTGTAAACTAGTTCATTTTTTTTTTTTCATTTAAAAATTAGTAAATTGTAAATTCAAAACCGGTTAAAGTTGCGATAGTAACAAATATTTTGAAAGCATATTTTCAAAATTGAATATAAAAATCATATTATATATAACACAGTGCTGGTCGACTTCAAAAAATATTTTTTACCGGTATGTTTACATTAAATGTTAAGGTAGTAGTAAGTAATAGTAAGTTCAGTAATATATCTTAGTAATGTAATCAAGCTTCCTACTAAGAAATCCATAATTATATGTCTTTAAATGTGTTAAATATTGTTTGTCTCTAATTGTATGTGTGTGGGGTTTATGCATGTGTAAATAAAGTTGTGAGATCTCCAACCTGTGCTTCAAGTATTTCAACCCATCCACACCCAATTAAACTGCAGGCTGGAATGTATAATGTACTGTCTGATAGGTCTGTTTAATTTTTTTTCTGTTATGTTTTGCTGGGAAAAAGTTTAAAAAAGTCTAACGAGACTATTAATTTACTTTTATCAAACATATATATATTCTTTATTGCAAAGTTATATAATTAGTTTTGTTATTTGTGCGGTATATTACATTGCAAAAAATTGTTAAGAGAAAATAAAACTTTTTTCTAACAAATTGCACTGAAATACAAATTTTTACTACTGCGCCCCAAAAGAAAGTTTTTTTTTTCAAAAACGCTTTATTTATTCTTCCAAATTCAGTTCATTGCCTTCAAAGTAATCCCCTCCGCACAAAATGCACTTATGCCAACTTTTTGTCCATTCCTCAATGCATGCTAAAAATCATCGGCAGGGATGCCCTTCAAAACACGCGGCGATTCACGTTGAATCTCTTCAATCGACTCAAAACAGTATCTCCTGAGTGGTCTTTTGAGTTTAGGGAATAGCCAGAAGTCGCACAGTGTGAATACGGTGGTTGTGGAACAATATGGGTTTCATTTTTGGCGAAAACGTCACGAAGAATCAATGCAGTGTGAGCTGGCGCATTCAGTGTTTTCGATAAAACCTTTTCGGAATATTTTTAACTTTGATTTTAAAATAATACTCTTGCGAACATATGACAGATATTGCCTGTCTTATTTATGAGTTTACAGTTACGAGTTCGCAGAATAATTAAATTGTATTCTGAGAACTCACGATGCGCGCGCATCTTGGAACATCTAATATAACAGATTCTATGTTTCACTTTAAGTGACATCAGTGACCATCCCTAGATATGCACAGTTGATTGGTGATATCAGAGCAAACCAGGTTCTTAGTTCAAGTTGTTAGTGCTTTTGGTTCAACTTATATCTGCGAATAGTTTTTTTCTAAAATGAAATTGACCAAACACAAAATGTGCTGAAGCATAATGGACACTAACCTGCAACACCCATTGCGATGTGCAAATATCCAAATGGAGATCGATTTGCAAAAGCTAAATGAAAGAGTGGAGAAACAAATACACTAGTGAAATAAATATTTTTTAATGATTTCATTTTTTTATTTCGTTTATATATATATATATATATATATTATGTTTCATTTCTAGTGTTATATATTTCTTTACAATTTGAGTTTAGTATCATTATTATTATATTATCTATGTTCACATGTACTCAAAAGGCAAGGATATCGTTTTGCAGTGGATCCCAGGTCATTGTGGGATCTTGAGTAATGAGAAGGCGGATTCTCTTGCCAAAATGAACAACCATCACCCAAATCTTTTGTAAAGACATCTCTTTTCACTCGATGAAACTGATGATCCGAGACTTTTTTCGGAACACTCTATCTGATAATCTACTTGAAGGCAACTTATCTAAAACCTGGTTTAACTTTATTTTAAACATCCCTGATCAGCCCAGGTTTAAAGCTGTTGCCCTTTTCAGACTCCTGACGGGCCATGATTGTATTGCCAATCATATTTTTCGAATGAAAATATTTGAAAGCCCAAAATGCATGCTCTGCAGTCTTGGAGAGGGCATGGATTCATCTCACCTTCCTGTCTGCCCTGCACTTGTTTCCTCTACGGTGTAGGGTCGTTACTGGGAGGCTAGGGCCCTTATGGGCTAAACATGTCACTATATGATTTCTTTCGATTCTCGTTGTTGTTTTCATGTTCTTTTTCTTTTTTATTTTATTACTTATTGTAGCCTGCCATTGGAAATAAAAAAATTAAAAAAAAAAAAAAAAAAAAAATGTTCACATGTAAGAATAAAAGTAAACACAACAATAATAACTCATTATGTTTCAATTTTTCACACCAAAAAATGTGTATAGGGGTCTAAATCTAATAAGGAAATTTATAATTTTATATGCGGCCCGCAAAGTTGGGATGCATTTCCAAAGTGGTCTTCAATATCATTTGGGTTGGCCACTTCTGGTGTAGATGTTGCTGTCTTACAAGTGGGATAAAAACAAGTAATATATAAAAAAAAAAAAAAAATTTCAAGTCAATTCCTACTTTTTTTTCACTATATTGCAGAAAGTCTTTTATAAATAATTTTCATTCATTTTTTTAAGTTTATCTGGTGCCATCTATGGGTAGATACATGCAACTTAAATCTAAAAAAAAACTAAAATTAATTACTTAAATTTAATGAATGAATTAATATTTGAAAAAACTGTATTAACATCCAGTGTCATCCACTACAAGTTAAAAAAAATGTATTTGAACTTGAGTGGATGAATAGAAAGTATTTTATGAACGATTGAAAATTTGAACAAGATATGCACTCAAGAGCCAAAACATTATGGCCACCCCTAATGAACCTCAATGAACTCGCCTGGATGACGTGGAAGGCACGTGATCAGGTGGAAGTGGTATTTAACCGGTATTAAGTGGTGGTATTAATCCATGCCAAGGCGGGTTGAAGCTGTGTTGCTCGCCAAAGGTGGGCCAACTCGTTATTGACAGGTGGTCATAATGTTTTGGCGCTTGAGTGTATATAGAGAGAGTGTGTGCTAATACAAGGAATTGAAAAATAGATTTATTATTAAGCAAAATAGTTTATATTGAATAGAATAATTATATAAATTTATACTATATAGGAATTGATGTCTAAAAACAATGTTTAATGTGTGTTACAAATATCAATAGCATTTGTAAATTGATTTCAAATGTATTACAATAAAACTATGAACAATAATTCATAATTCAAATGTTTATTTCGAAATACATCACAGATTGATGATTATAAAATAAACTTTTATAATATACAAACTACAAACTGCATACTATATATACAATATATTCTATTTTGTAAGTTACAACAAAAGTAAAAATTTGGAAAATTTAACCATAAATTACAAGTAATACGACAACCATTACGTTATTCTATTTCCACCGCAAACCCTATATTTATCACAATGACACACGAACGCATTCTTTTGATATCATGTGTGAGCTAACAATATAAAGTTCTGACACTTAAAAATATCAGTGATAAAATATACAAACATGGATTTATTAATATTTCTATATTTTACATTTATATTTAATTCGTCTCAAAAAAAAAAAAAAATCACACAATTGCGCTTCATTTACATGTATATCTTGCTGCAAGGGGTGGATGTAAAATATCTGTGATGAATTATGAAAAACTAGCAAAACTATAAATAGTTATATCGAGAACTATCACGTCTCTTTTTATTTATCTAATTTAATTTAAAAGGAATGTTCTAATTTAAATCAGTAATGTAATATAATGCTTTTTAATTCATTTACAGTAGTTAAACATTTTTTCCTCAAGAGAAGAGTTTTGACATTTCATTCCCAGGAGAGAGGAATGTATGTTATTTAACAAGTATATAATAACAAACCATCACTTAAATTTGACAGCAGACGAACTTTATTGTGGATAGTTATATTACATGCAATTAGTGTTTTGTACTAATGAGAACAACCTCAAATCTGATAGAAGATATTCAGTATCAAGTAGACTATAATGAGACTCAGTAAATTAACAAATGTCTGTGTGACCTTCAAAGGTCGAAACAACTACAAATTAAGTATGGAGTACATAATGAGTTGTTCCATCGTGATTGGCGATAGTCCACGGCTGAGGAATGTCTACTCCAATAAGAAGTGAAAGAAGCTGATTCCCTTCTTAACGGATTGTTTTGGTTTTGATGAAGAAGAGAGAGTTCCGTGACGAGTCGACCAGAAGTGTTTTTTTTTTCTCTGAAAATATCTGACCTTGGAGTGAACTGTACTTGTGATTTAATCGTGCACTAGTGATAAAATTTAAATTTTTAATTTTCATTTTTTTTGTAAATAATAAATTATAATAATCGAAAGTTCTGTATTTGTATATATATAGTGCTTGTAAATAAAATTTAAAGTGTTCCCATGAACCTTAAAGTGGTCCTCTTCTTGAAGCCGTTTTAGGTCTAATATAGGCCGAGACGTTACTGTAGATATTATTGTTATGCATTTTTGGTTCTAAGAATGTATAAGTTCAAGAGTCTGAAAAAAATGTACCATTTCAAGAATTTTACAAAATGTTTTTATATATTTGTTTAGTTCCTTGTTTAATTGATAGAATGCAATTATACACATAATAATAATGCGTATAGTTGTATTCTATCAATTAAATACCATATAGTCGCCATGCATGATGATGTTTATGGTGATGTAAGATAATAAATTTTAATACCTTCAATAAGCTATAAATAAATTAAATATATAAATATTTTGCTCAACTGAGCATTTCATATTATTATACATTAATCATTTCCTAGCTCTACATAAATACGAAGCTTCAATATAAAATGTTTGACTTTCTTAAAGAATTTTTGAAGATTTGCTTATTTCTCGATTAAGATGTGGTAGATAAGATGCAATTATAATTATCATAATCCAAAATTGCAGCTTATTATGTTTGGTACTATTCTCTAATCCAAAATATTTTATAATGCTCCTTTATAACACATAATCAAGATAAATAAGGTTTCAAATCATAAAAGTAGCAACAGCATTTTATGCCCTTGTCAAAATACACATATATGTTTTTAAGTGTTAGAATGAAAAAAAAACATTTAGCATAAATCTGTGCCAAAAGTTTTTCTGATACTTTTCAGAATTGCATTGTCACCATCAGACAATCTGGATATAGATTCATGACTGCGAATTGCTTCGTTGAATTCGTCGAGGTCTTCTTTCATGACAGCTTGTCCCAACTTGCTGAGGAAGATGCTTTCTCTGCTGCCTTCAAATGAAGGATTTGTGTCCTTCCATTCTTCCATCTTCTGCAAAAGACCTTTACCATCTTGAGGATTGGAAGCCAAATGGCACAGTCCAGCTTTGGCAAAGTGTTCGTTGGCGGTGTATTTGAGCAGAGAGTTATTGAGAGCCTCCGTACCTAGCTGTTCATAGAGTTCCTTGGCTCTGTTGTAGTCGCCGAGGACAGCACTGATTCTCGCCACGCTCGTCAAACATTTAGTTGTAGATGAAGCCAATTGCTGAAATAAGGACATAATGTAAATAGCTTGAACCCAGGGCCAGATTTTCCTATAGGCTAACTAGACTTCAGCCTAGGGCCTCAAGATTAAGAGGAGCCTACATTCAAATTGTTAGCAAGATTAGAATTAAACTAATCTAAAAACAGTAAAAATTAAAACACTGAATCGAAAATAAGGAGAAATTCTACACATATGGTTAATAAAGCAAACATAAAAATGTATTGGTTAAGATCAACGCGTTTGGCTCATGGGTTCTGTTCGTTTGTATATACTAGATTGCACCAAAGTATAGTTCATACGTTCACTGATTTCTATGGAAAATATTGACGCGCCTTATGCTAGCTACTAAGCTCTGGTTTGTTTTTGCATAAATAAAGTGCAGATTGGTGTAGATTGGAACAGACAAACGAACAGACCTATTGATATCCCGATGTTCGGTTATATTCGTATTACTTGTTACAAGTACTATTATTACTTGTTACAAGTGGTGCTGAGAATAAACGTCTAAATGAGTGTTGTCGACTTTTTTTTATCTTATCCGTGTCACATTTTTATAAAGATTAGTACCCATCACAACATGTTTCATTTAACATATTGATATACATCACAGTAATGATGTATTTTATTTTCTCTCATGTAATTTACAAACTTAAAAATGGGAGGTGAAATGGCCTCATAAGTGGAATAGCCTAGGGCCTCTTTTTATCTAATCCGGCCTTGCTTAAACCTTTTCATTTTTACAAATTGATGATGAATCGATGCATAATTTGGTAAGGATTCGAGATGAATTAGTGCATAAATCGTATAAATTGATTGATTAATAATGTTAACGATTCTGTAGATAAAAAAAGCAGTCTATATTTTCTGAATTTCTTACATTAACTATAACATGTCCAGATGTATAAGATTCAATGAAAAGATCAATTTCATTCCAAAACAGATAATCAATTGGCATCATTCAAGAATACGACAATTTTGAATTTCACCGCTAAGACCTCCCAATTTTATTTGAAATAATTAAAACTAGTTGTTTACAAATATTAGAGCTTCTTTAAAATACCCAAGAAATAGTTGCGTAGTTTATTACAATATCACATTTTTTATCATAAGTCCATGCTCATTAATTCATGTACTTTTAGTGTTCGTCTGAAGAGATTTATTTCTATTAAAGATTTAAAAATAAATTGTAATGGATTGTATCAGGTAAGTTTTTAGAGAATTTCGAACATCAAAATAAAGAATTGCTCATACATTACCAATTTTTAGTGTGTAAAACAAATTTAAAATAGCTAAATAACAATTTCATTTTTTTTATTATTAAAATTTTCACTACACAAAAGCTCCTTGATGTACCAATTATATTTAATTGTTTAAAATTTTTTACACATGTCGTTACTAATCATACTTCCTCTTTTAATAAGCATGATTGAAGTTATCCTATATATACTTATCTATTAAACGAAATATTTTTTTAATAAATACACTCATTTATATACACAGTTTGAACAATTCATACATATAAACTACATCAGTAATTATTGATTCCCATAAAAATAAGTAACTTTGCAGAGAATATTATTTAACCATTATTAACTAATTCAATGTTCATATATGAAACTTTGAAGATGCATGCTCTTCGTTATGAGTGCATACATCTTAAATGTTTTTTATGCAATGTACTTACCTTAAAATGTGTTTTATAATATGCAATTTAAATGTTGATATCAATTCATCCATTTATGTTACATCAGTATTATATTATCAGTTCACGTAAAAGTAAGTAACTTTGTTGCGAATATTATGAAACATCAGCTCTTCGGTCCGTGTGCAAAAATATGTTTTGAAACTGATGTAGTTTAAATGATGACATCAATTCATTACTTCAACATGTAGTATATTATCAATTCATTTGAAAATAAGTAATTTTGTTGTAAGTATTATGCAATATCAATTCTTCTGTTTCAGTACATACTTCTTCAATGAACATATCAGCTGCCTTCTGGTATTCATCCAATGCCCTTGGCAGAACGCCCTGTTCTTCGCAGAATTCTGCCAGGGCGAGGTGCTGCTTGGCTGCTGTTTTGCCCCTGCCCACGTCATCATATACTTCACTTGCTTTCAACAGGCACGTCTCGCACTCGCTGGGGCTCACCTACAATGAAGCATTCATCAAAAGAAGATAATATGACTGCGTAGCACGAAGTTTAACTCAATTTTCTAACAAACCTATGACCTATGAAATACTATTATTTAAAAATACCAGGCTCTTTGAATTGGCATTTAACCTAAAAACATGCTAGAAACGACATGACAATTTATATGAAGACATTTCAGGCACTTACATGTGGTACTTGATGTGAAAATGTATTGTTTCGTCGTGGAACTTAACATTAAGACACATCTATGACACTTGACCTGAAGACAAGGCAGGCACTTTGACATGGTATTTTAACATGAAGATGTGCCAGAAACTTTGCCATGCCACTCAGCATGGAGACACTTGGACACATGGCACTTACCAGCCACTTTGAAATTGCACTTAACATAAAAACTTGCTAGAAATGACTTGGCACTTGATATGAAGATATGTCAAGCACTTACACATGGCACTTGATGTGTAAACGTGTCGTTATGTCGTGTCCTGTAACATTAAATCATATCCATGACACTTGACATGAAGACAACGATGCACTTTAACATGGCATTTAGCACGAAGAAGTTCCAGAAACTTAGCCATGGCACTTAACATAGAGACACATCCAGTTTTAGATGGCACTTGACATGACGACATCTCAAGTAAATCGGTCACAATCGGCCTCTTCCTTTCTGTAAGTACTGACTGAAATGAATGTCTTTACTGCATTCGAATCTAAATCCTCCTTCAAGCTAGATGCGCAAGTTTATTTTTTGTTGTTGTTTCTGTTGAACAGTGGAAAATATTGTGTCAGCCCAACGACTGACCGTAAGAAATAGACATGATCTTTTTCGAAGACTTTTAGGGGTAATTGCATCATACTTACTTATCTTATGAGATAAAACCCTCAAGACTCTAACAGGTAGCCTGAGTATCGATGCGAGACGCATTATACACTTTGCTACACTATATTACTTGCCGTCATTTCATCCCTCCCTCCCATGCTATATTATTTGTCCTCCTTTCTGGAAGCAGTCAGGAGAATAGAAACTGAGCTTTTCTGTACTTTATCTGCACACTTTGCACCAAGGCTACGAGTCAGCCCAGTTGCCCAAGATTCCCGAGTCAGGTAGATTTAATGGTTATCAAAATAATAATAACATTATTTAAAAAAATATTATGTAAGATTCTGGTATTTCAGATATTGTACATTTCATTTCGTCGAAATCTTAATATTTTAATCAAATATATGTCTCTATAATACTCTCACTGTAGCCTATAGAACACTTTAGCAACATCACTTCTAAACTTTAGAAGTTTTCCTCTGATTTTAGTGCTATCCCTTTCAAGGTTGAAAATTGTGGGAGAGAAGAGGGAGAGGGTCATACCTTTTTGTAGCATTTTGCCGCCTCCACGTAGTGCATGGCCGCCTCTGTTTTCCTCTCATTCTTCAGCTCCATCGAGGCGGCCTCTGCGAAAGCGTTTCCCGCCTTGTGCCACTCCTTCTCCATCTTGAAGGCGTTGGCCGCCTTCACGTACAGCATGCTGGCCTCCTCGGACCGGACCCGCGCCTTGGAGCCGCAGCACATGCCGCCGCTCTTGTTCAGCATCGCCTCAGCCTCGATCATCAAGTTCTCCCCCTTCGAACGAGTGGGATCGGCCATGGTAAGCGTTAAACTATTGAGAAACTTTCATGTTAGAATAACATGCTGGTATATATTACGCTGTTTTCAGATGAACATATTGGTATAAAATGTAAAACAAAATGTCCAAACTGTCAACAAGGAATATTATTTGAGTGTTATGCGTCGTTTGCGTGAAGCTATTCGCAAACATTTATGGAACGACAACTCTTGTTTTTTGCATCACAATAATGCGCCATTTCACACTCCATTGATTCTTCGCAACTTTTTCGCCAAAAATGAAACCCATATCGTTCCACAACCACCGTATTCACACCGTGCGACTTCTGGCTATTCCCTAAACTCAAAAGACCACTCTGGGGACACCGTTTTGAGTCGATTGAAGAGATACAACGTGAATCGGCGCGCAATATATGGATGTTTTAAGTAGTTATTTGCTTACGTTTTTATTAGTTATTAGTTTTTAAGTTATTATTAAGTATTTATTTGGTTAAGTTTTAAGTGTTTATTTGCTCATTTTATGTTTTTCTTTTAAATCCTAATTACTTAGGATAAAACTCTTATTTAAGAACAAAACTACTTAACATATTTTTTATTCTATGGATTAAAACATTTTGACCTGCCCAATGATATAAATAAACTTTGTACGAAAATATATCAAAGATTCTTATGCTACAACACCTTAGCTTTTTTTTTCTTGTGTTGGATAAGTTATTACTAGCTTTTTCTATTTAACAAATATATTTAAATTAATATATTGTATTAAAGATATTCCCATAACGACTTGGGGCTCAGTGGCAATTCTCGTCACTGGTGACTGCTTAAGTCAGGGGTCTCCAGACTACATCGCGCGGGCCAAATCCGGCCCGCCAGTGTCATCCATCCGGCCCGCGACAGCGAATAGCTTATTGTTGCTGTAATAAGTTGGATAAAAAAATACACAATGATAATAACTCAGTTTTATCTACTTGCTTGGTAAAGCTTAATGACAAGCATAATATGCTGAAAATTTAACTTAAGCATAACTACTAACTGGAAATTATAGATAATGGCAGAAAAAATTAAAATGGTTTCGGCCCTTGGTACTTACTGGAGTAAATAATATGGCCCTAAGGCTGGAAAGATTGGAGACCCCTGGTCTAAGTGTTTGCCAGCTGCATTAGAAAAAAAAAAACTCTCCTAATAGTTTTTATCGTCAAAGAGGTTTAAAAACTAATTGTGATTTAATTAATAATGGCAATTTAAACTTTTTTTAATTTGCCCTTATTTTTCTTTCTAATGCAGCTGGCAAACACTTAGACAGCTTGGTCTTGGATGCATTAAGGCAAGCGCTGCACAGACGTACTCACTTTGCATTACCCAGGGGGCGCGTGTCACTTGAAGATAAGCCACGGACGCGGAGTAACAATGCCCCCGCAACGCTCTACGATCCTATTAGACCGGGACCTACGGTTTAAAGTGGATTCCGAACCACTACAAACATCCATGGCACCTCCGGGACTCGAACCCGAAACCTGTCGTACCGAGCGCCAGAGGGCTAGCCACTCGGCCATTCAGGCCCCACTGGTGAACATTATGATAGAGGTTCTATCCGCTGGCGGCTTCGTTATAGGCACTGTTTCAAAAAACTAGAAGACTCGATGGCGTTTGTGATGTTCAGCATATTGCCTTGTTAGTCGAACTATCTGGGAGAAGTTTTTCTGGTTTTCTCCCATACGATACGCAAATACGGGGTAGTTCCCCCTAAAAGGCACTACTTACGGGTGCTCCCTCACAACAGAAGCTGCCCCCTTTCCCTCCAGCCATGAGTAGATTACTCATGGGATGTCCGTCCCGCACTGCACCCTCGTGATGCAAAAATGAAGAGTTGTCTTTCCATAAATGTGGCCTCTTTTTGCGAATAGCTTCACGCAAACACAACACACGGTTTTCCCCGTTTAGCGTTTCCTCTTCAAATAAGAATCGAAACAAAATCTTTTCCTTCAAATGTGGCCCAGAGGATCTAAAAAGTTTGAACAACACTGAAATAGACTAATATAATTATATAACTTAAAATTTTAATTAGATTTTTTTTGTTGTTGTTTTCACATTTCGGTGTTTTTATATTTGTTTTTTAGTTTACAAAAAAATGTACCCTTAAATAATCAATATAAATTTTTTTTCTTTTTATTTCGTATCCTTTTTTAAGGTTTCAAAACATTCGGTGCTTATAAAGCTTTTAAATTTATGGCATATAAAATGAATACATGTCATAAATTTTGTAATACTGAATACATGTTTTTGTGCTGCTGAATAGATCCTATTTTTGTACTGAATACATCCTGTTTTTGAACAACTGAATACACTTACTATTGCTCTGTTGAATACATCTTACTTTTGTACTGTTGAATTGATTCAAAAGATTTATCATTTTATCATCGAACACAGTTTACATTTTTTTGAACAAAACAATATTTCCTTCAAAGTAGATAAATTTGCCAAATTAAGAATTGTTAAAGCGCTTGTGAGTTTTTATATTCTTTTTAATGAAATGTAAATCAATTTTAGAAAGAAAGCCTTTTTTTCTTCTAAAGAAATTTTTTTTTTTAGATGATTTAACGATATTTATTCTGAATAAAAATTCGAAATTTACTCTAAGAAATTCATAATTGATTTACTTAAAAATGCAGAAATAAACTCAAATCACATAGAATTTAAGAAAAAAATAATTGGAAAACATTTCTAAAAACTTAAATTCTTGTTTAAAAAAAGCATGTGTATTGTAGCGAATAAATCCTAACTATTGAGAGTTCTGTGAATGTAAACAAACACGAACATCTGGCATTAATTAAAAATTAAAAATCTACCAACCTTTATAGAAACAACAAAAATGAAGTCAGCTAGTTTCTCGAGACTTTTGTTAATGAAAAACCTTTAGATTTTGATACAAAAACAAACTTTTACGTGACTGTATTACTTCAAATACAGAGAAACCAAACCCTACGCAGTGCAGACAGTATTTACGATCGATCAGATTGGACATGAGGGCGTTGCCATTCCAGGGAAGAAAATGTTTACTTCATATGAAAATTTTTCTAGTGTAAATAAATTCAAAAAGAAACTTTTTTTGGGGGGAGATAAGACAGAGAAACATTTTATTAGAATGCAAATAACAGTATGGAATTAATGGTCAAAGTGAAAAGGCATTGAAATATTCCCACCATTTTAATGCGAGCTTTACTTCTTGAGACCAACAAATTTAGAACAAATTAAGGCAAAGTAATATAAGTTGACACATCGCCTTATTTGATTAGTGAATTTTATCATTGTTAATTCTTGATTATTTTAACTGATTAAGGATAAAATAATTATCAATGATCACTAAATATTAAAATCCCTTCTATTAATTAAAAGGAATATTTATAAACACTTTTCTTCCATGGCTTGTTGAGGCTATTTAGTATCTAGTTGAAAGTCACAAGTACTAAACTAAAAAACCTGAACCATTGAACTTAAAAAATAATTGAAAATCTTGAATTGAATGATACAATTAAAACAATGTATCTAATATTTCTAATTTTTTCATTTTCTTTGAAATTTAAGAAAGTATTTTCGAACGTAGAAGTTGATTTTGCGTACTCGTCTTGTAAAGTTTAGAATTCTGAAAGTGGAAAAAAGGCTTTTTGTAATCAATAAATGAACATAAATTTTAGATTTTAAAGACTAATGTTTTTATAGAAAAATTGTTAAAGATTTTTCAAAAATATAAAAAAATTTTTTTTTAATAATTTTAATTATTATTATAGATTAAAAAAAAATTAATGCAGTTAGATCTCGATTTCTGACTGATTTTTGTTCCAATGTTTCCGTTATAAATTGAGAATATCTTTGATTATTTTATTTCTTTAATTTCTAAAGATTATGATATTTTTAGTAATTTTTTTCTTAGACATTTCTAAAGTATTCTTGGTATTTGATAAATTATATTTTTATTAAAATAAAACAATGGGATAAAATTTTAACAAACATTTAAAGTTATTTATTGACAAATATGTAATTGAATATAAAATTAAGAAAATTAAATTTATTACAAAAATACTAAATTACTACAATTTTTTCATATTAAATTATTTTAAATATTAATTCTTATTGCACAACAATATATTTTTATTCAGGGGTCTGGCGGCTTAGTTCAGGACATCCGTAAACCGCCCTTATTCAATTCCTTTTATTAGTTCTTACTCTCCCTATATATATCTTGTTCAATTTTTCAATCGTTCATAAAATACTTTTTATTCATCCACTCGAGTTCAAATACATTTTTTGAAACTTGTAGTTAATTAATTTTAGTTTTTAATTAATTTTAGCTGAAAAAAGATTAGCTGATTTTTGAAAAAAAATAAAAAAACATGTACTGACCCGTTTTTTACTCAAATATTAGAAAAATATTTCATTTATAATTTAATATTTAATTTAAGATGATATGTAGTTATGGTATTCCCTATGGAATGCGCTTTCACTGAGATTCACGGAGAGAAGAAGCTGAATTCACAGAACAGATTGGAAACTTAAGATTAAAAAGACTAGCCAGTGAGAACTTATTATGCAGTTCGATTTACATGTAGCATTCAATTTAAATTTCATTCAACTAGTTCAATTCCTTCTATTAGCTCACACTCTCCCTATATATTTATCTTGTTCAAATTTTCAATCGTTCATAAAATACTTTTTATTCATACACTCGAGCTCAAATGCATTTTTTTTTGAACTTTCAGTGGATGACACTTGATGTTAATACAGTTTTTTCAAATATTCATTCAGTAATTAAATTTAATTAGTTAATTTTAGGTTTTTTTTAGATTTAAGTTGCATATATCTACCCATAGATGGCGCCAGATAAACTTAAAAAATGAATGAAAATTATTTACAAAGGACTTTCTGCAATAGAGTGAAAAAAAAAGTAGGAATTGACTTAAAATTTTTTTTTATATTACTTGTTTTATTACAATTAGCTTTTAATGAAGTCTAATATTAATTACAGAAGAATGAGATTTTAAAAAAGTAAAATCGCCATTAATCATCTGGAAGTATTACTTACTTTTTCCTTAGAATTTTGTGCTTTAACTCAAATTATAATAACTTATCTTGTGCATTGTAAATTGGTCTTTGTAAAGATTGCAACACCATGAGGCCATCATTAGAATTAAATGGAATTTAATACAAAAACGACTTGTATTGGTACAAATAAATGAATAAATTTTCAAACCAAAAAACAATATTAAGTGCCCAAAATCAGTATTTGGTGTAGCTGTCACGAGCTGCAACCTCTAGTCTTCAGGTTCGGTTAAGCATGTAATGCTTCTTCTGAAGCTATGAATGGAGTAGTTATTCTTTGGTATTCCATACTCAATTATTTTAAAGCAAAAACCATTAAGCCATTTTAAAGCAATAAAAATTATGCCTAAAATATGCTAAAATTTAAATTGATGAAATAAAATTGAAAGTTATTATTTATGTTTCATTAATGGTAAAATTGTGTAACTTTTTAAATAGTAAAATAGATAGAGAAACTGGTTATTGGAAAAATAATTTATTATTGACTGTTTTTTTTTCTTGTTGTTGTTGTTGTTGTTGCTTATCCCCTTGATTTAGAATCCTAAACCAAGTCCAGTAGATCATGCTGCATCAATAGATCGTAAACTGTCCTCCCCTCATTCAACAGTTGCCTCACAGCGGCACCAATACAATCTATGAGATGAGAGGGAGATGCGATGGTCGAACAATGACAAAGGGCATATGTCTTCTCGTCTCCATTGAAGGTCAAACTCTTAATGTGGCCAGTCCTTAGTCTAGCTAAAACCGTCTGAGCAGGTCTAGGACAGGAGCACTGTATGGACATACCAGGATGTTTAGCGGCGTACCATGCATGAATTGGTGGTGACCTCCAAGAGGTATTCACTCTGGCTAAAGTCATGGAATGAACCTCTGAAGCTAACAGATTGGAAGAAGAAGCTTTGGGAAGTTCGCAACCTTCCCTAGCGAGCAGATCAGCAATTTTATTTCCGTAGATGCCCACATGGGAGGGAATCCACTGCAAGCACACCGATCCGATCTGGTCCAAAACAGCTAGTTTGGAAACTATATCCTGCCCCAATTTGTCCAAGATGCTTGGTTTTTTCTTGTAAAATAGTGAAAGCCACGCTATTAAAAATAGTTAAGTTTCCTTCAAACAGAGAAAAAAATATTTTTAAAGAAATGAGTTTTACATTTTCCTCATTTCATCGAGATGGTTTTTGTTTTAAAAATTCTTTATAAATGGGGAAGATAATAAATATAAAATTCAGGCAAGTAATAGTTGAAAGAAGAAAGATTCATGTACTATAAATTCATAGCAAATAAAATGAATTATTTATTACTGTTCATTTGTGAAGGTATTTTTCATATACTACACTTCCTGTAAAACTAGAAAGCAGCTAAGAATGAAAAAGATTTTTACAAAACGTTTATTTCTTTTTTATACAATTCCAAATTAATATTTTTGTATAGGCTTTCTCTTGAGTTTTATTGAAAGAAGTGAAAGATTTGTTGCTTTATTCATAAATTGCCAAATAAAATATCTGCATATGGCTAAAAAAAAAGCTTATCAGCTTATCTTTCATCATCATCGTTGGCTCAACAGCCCAGTGGAGGCCAAGGCCGTCTACCTACTGGTAGATTTCGAGACGAGAGATGTTTTTCTTTTTTACGGGGTAGGGTTGTCAGCTCTACACTCAACAGTCATATGAGACCGGAACCTACGGTTTAAAGTAGATTCCGAACCACTACAAACATCCATGGGCCCGCCGGGATTCGAACCCGAAACCTGTGATACCGAGCACCAGAGCTCTAGCTACTCGGCCATTCAGCACCCCAGGGTTATCTTTATATTATATATAATTCTTCTGTACATGTGTTTGTCACTGAACTCCTCCTAAACGGCTGGGCCGATTTTGATGAAATTTTGTGTGTGTGTTTGAGTGAGTCCCTGGGGGGTTTAAATTCACAAATGGGCCCGGTAGGCGGTTGTGCAA
This sequence comes from Caerostris darwini, assembly GCA_021605075.1. Classification (NCBI taxonomy): domain Eukaryota; kingdom Metazoa; phylum Arthropoda; class Arachnida; order Araneae; family Araneidae; genus Caerostris; species Caerostris darwini. The sequence continues at coordinate 89,015 of BPLQ01004733.1, forward strand.
GTGATATAAATCTTCTATACGTGTGTTTGTCATTAAACTTTTGAACGGCTGGGCCGATTTTGATGAAACTTTTTGTGTGTGTTTGACAAAAATGGAGAATGTTTTTATGCTATACCCTTTGTTGCAAGTCGCCACCAGATAGGGTTGTGACATATCAACTTCTACACCTTTCAGTCAATCGCTATGAAAATTGGTAATAATATGTATTCTGAGTATGGAAAATATGTCTGTGCTATACACTTTATTGTTATTTGCCACCAGAGGGTACTGCAGCACATCATCTAATCATTTCATGCGTTCAAACGATATCCATCAAAATTAGTATGCACGTATATCAGAACATGGAAAATATATTCGTGGTATGTAATTTTTTTTTTTTTTTTTTTGTCAGGACAACGTTTGCCGGGTTCTGCTAGTAATAGTACAAATGTATAATAGAGGTGAGTGGGAAGTCGTTTTGACGTATGTTTTAAATACATGCACACTATTTAAAACATAAATAAAATTTATTATGATAAAAATTTTGCATTATACAATTTTTTTTTTACAATTTAAAAAATGATTTGAAAGTACATCACAATTTGATGATGATATTATAAGGTTCTTACAATATAAATGCTTTTACTCTACACATTATTTTGTAGAATATAGCAAGAATACAATTTCAAAAAGATAAATATACTTATAAATCCAGAGTAACAACCATTGATAATATATTTTTTTTTAATTTGTGAGCTGTACCTTTATCACAATCATGACGACTTAATTTGGACGTAGAATGCATTACAAATAAGCTTATCTGACATTAATGGATTTACAAAAAATTTGGCACGGAAAACTGATATGTAAATATGCCAATGGAGCATTATGCAAGTATAATTTTCAGCAACAGTTTTTCTATATTTTAAACTAGGACATTAAAAAAATCAACTTTTCAGTTTTATAATTAAAGCATATAGAAATTTTTTTAAATCTAAATTATTTGATGTGAAATTCGTGCAATAGGATGCTGTTAAATTCTTGCTTATAATAGAAATATAGTGGTAATATCGTATATAAATATGAAACATGATTTGCTTATAATATAAATATAATAATAATATTATATATATAAATATGAAATATGATTGGCTTATAATAGAAATATGATGTTTTTATATTTTCTAATTTATCATGGAGTGCTTTTTTTTCCTAATTTTTTGGGCTTTTAAATTTTCTAAAAAAATTATCAATGCACTAAGCATTCATTTTTAGATTGTTATTAATACTCCATAATACCCAAATTGAAATAAATTAATTAATAATTGTAGAAAAAAACATTTAACTGGCAATAATGAAAATTATCGATTTTTTATGATGGTCATGTTTTATTTTACAGCATAAGCTTTTTTTTTTTTATTAATTTTTAAAAATTATTTTAATAATTCTTTTATTAATTAATAGAGAATTATTATTATTTAATTTATTAGAATAATTCTTAAAGAAAGAATTATAAAGAATTATTCTAATAATTCTTTCAAAATATCATGCCTACATTACTAATAAAATTTCCAAAAAAGATTATTCGCTTTAATAGATATTTTTACATAACTTATTGTATAGTTCATATTTGTGAGCACCTTCTCCATCGCTTTGAAAATTAAATAATGTCATAGAATTAAATAACAGCTAAGGAATATTCATTTACATGTAACATGAATAATCCATTTATAAAACAATTTTATAAATCATTAATAAATGATCCAATGAACCATAAATTACATCAAGGGACACATCACTAGATATATATATAGATATAATTCTAATGCTACATTTGTCAGATAGAATGCTTAACATTAAATATACAATTTAAAATGGTCTTTTGACCATCTTAGTAAGTTTAGTGTTAACCAATGTTTTCTATATGTCATATTGATATTTATAGCAACAAATCGCTTAGTTACAATTCATTTACACGCAGTATTTGTTACATATATCAGATAATTCATGCAAAATTTTAAGGACAATATTTTTCATAATTTATTTAATAGAAATAACTGCGATTTTATGGCAATAAATATAAATATAAACTATTCTAATTTATTTGTCTAATAACCAAATTGTTAACATCACATGCTTTCATTGATTGCTTTATAAAATCAGATTTGAAAAAAAAAAACCTGTAGAATTACTACACATATTTCCAGAAGACATTAATTTATTCTTTAATTAAATGTATTTGGATAGAATTTAAAATTCACGATAATGATGTGCTAACATATAATTTTTGTGCCATTATTCAAATTGTAAGATATATAATGATTGTTTTTGATTATAGGTTGGCAACTAAATGATTTGCAGATTTTGTCTATAGATGGCTCTAGAACATTCTTTTGTTTTGTCAACGTGTACAAAGCATCTAACCTATATTGTTTTCTTGTTAAATATTGTTTTCTTGTTTTTAGTAAAGAAATTGAATAGATTAGTTATTTAGTTTCGTTTTTATCCCAATTTAAAAATGTAAGATCAAGACGCGCATTTCAGACATATTTTATCGTATTATTTCCGAAAAGGCATCGGAAGCACACAAGAGTTATGTGCCGTATATCGGAATGAAGCCTTGGAAGAAAGGCAGTGTCAAAATTGGTTTGCCAAATTTCGTTCTGGTGATTTTTCACTGAAAATTGCGCAACGATTTGACCGTCCAGTTGAAGTTGATGAGACCCATACCAACATGGCCGGATTTAGATGAAAAGAGGCCATAGGCTATTGCATTTATGAGTAGCTATGAGCTATTCCATTTTTCTTTCACCTCCCATTTTTAAGTTTGTAAATTACTTATTACGTTTGTTTATTATTCATATGTGTAGAATTTCTCCTTATTTTTGATTCAGTGTTTTAGTGCTTACTGTTTTTAGAATAGTGTAATTCTAATTTTGCTAACAATTTGAATGTAGACCCCTCTTGATCTTGAGGCCCTAGGCTGAAATTGTTAGTTAATTGTTACTTAATTGTTACTGAAGTTAGCCTATAGGAAAATCCGGCCCTGCATACCAAGGCCATTATCGATTCAGATAGTCATAGCACAACACCTGAGATAGCAGAGAAAGTCAATGTATTGCATACATGCATTCAAAAAAAATTAAAACAGCTTGGATTTGTTAAGAAACTCGATTTATGGATCCCTCATCAGCTTAAGGAAATTCATTTGACGCAACACATTAGCATCTGCTATTCTCTTCTAAAACGCAACGGAATTGATCCATTTCTGAAACGACTGATAACTGGAGACGAAAAGTGGACATTTTATAATAACGTTAATTGTTAAAAGATCGTGGGTGGATGCAAGATGAATCTGCCCAGACGACACCAAAAGCTGTGATTCCTCAAACAAAGATTATTTACTCTTCAAATGGCTCTCACCGTTCAGCATAATTCCCTGTTGTACTTGTGTTATTCAAATGAGTTCATACTCTGTTTACTTTTTTTTCAATATTTCGGCATCGACAACTGGTCCCTAATTGTACTGAAGTTTAAGTTTCTAAGCTAATTGTTTTAAGTTTAAGTTTAATTTCTTTTATTTTGTATTTTACTTTTACTATTAGTATTTTTATCTTTTTTTTGAGTACCATTTAATTTGAATTTTTAGAAACTTTATCTCGTATTTCTACTAACATTAATTAAGCAGCCAATTAAAATTTAAAGCATATTTATGAATTAAGATGAGGAGGTTTGAGGGGTATTCCCCCTGTTGGTACTCCGTAATCGGTACGCCAGTTGCCAGTTGCCACAAAGATTATGCTGTCAATTTGGTGGGATTATAAAGGGATTCTGCCATTTTAACTTTTACAAAGAAACTAAACGATTAATTCAAACATGCAGGTTCAACAACTCGCCAAACTGAGCAATGCAGTTCAAGAAGAGCTGTCAGAGTTGGCAAATCGTAAGGGTGTTGTTTTCCAGCAGAGATAATGCAAAGTCCCACACATCTTTGTTCACTCGCCAAAACTTATTGGAACTAAGTTGGGATGTGTTGTCACATCCACCCTATAGCCCTGACCTTTCGACTTCAGATTACCTTTTATTTAGTTTCATGCAGAACTCCTTAAATGGTAACATTTTTAATGACACTCCCATTTAATTCATTCCAATTTTTCAAGAAGTTTTTTGCTGGCAAACATCAGAAGTTTTATGAGCATGGAATTATGACACTGCCTGAAAGATGGCAAAAGGTCGTCGACAAAAACGGACAATACCTAATTGAATAAAGTTACATTGTTAAGCAAAAATTTTGAAATTTCCTTCTATTTTTAAAATCCGCAATCACTTAGTTGCCAACCCAATATTATCATTAAAAGAAGATCAACTGAAAATGCAAACAAAATAGTGCCATTTCATGAGATAATCAAGATATGGTTTCATTCAAGTAACCTGCCAGTTTCCATAAGCGCTTCTAAAGTGCACCAATGGAAATGGATTATTGCATATCTGGTCTGGGAGTATTTCTTATGATCATCAGGAGGGCATAGTAACATTCGGGTATCCTGGTCTCAGGTCTGCCTTCTGTCTTCACAGCAGACTTGACCATCTTACGGAGAACAATGCTCCCCCTGCTGTCTGCAAATGAAGGACTCATGGTCTTCCATTCTTCCATCTTCTGCAAGAGGCCTTTAGGGTCTTGAGGATTGGCAGCCAAATAACAAACTCCGGCTCTGGCGAAAAGCACATTGGCGCTGTATACCAGCTCAGTGTTTTTGACAGCCTCCGTGCCCAAATATTCGAATATCTCCCTGGCCCTGTTGTAGTTGCCAACGATGGCGCTGATCCTTGCCACGTTGATCAGGCATTTGGTTTTAAGAGATATCGATCGCTGGAGAAAAAATAGAATTAATGTTGCAGATAAATTCACATTTGTAAATTATGATTTATGAATCGAATTGAATCGATCGAGTAGAGTAATTAAGTTTCAAAATAAATAACATTCATTAGCAAAGCAATTTGGAATTTCATTTATTGCTGCGTTTGTTTGATTATGCTATTTTACTCTCATGTCCATAGATTAAGGATAATGAAGTTCAGGCAAAGAAAGAGACAGAAGCAAAACAAATTTGACTTATCTGCATAGTCTATTTATTAAACAAAAGGTAAAGAGCAAAAAATATGCTATATGTTTGACATAATTAATAAAAATTGCGATTTTTACTCCCTGGAGCAAATTTCAAAAAAGAACCTATTTACAAAAAACAGTATAACATGGTTAGTATGATGGTTAATATGGAGTATGTCTCCCGGACGATGCAATACAGGCCTTACAACGCCTAGGCATGCTGAGTATCAAATTATCAATCTGATGTTGGGGAATATTACATCACTCATCAAGCAGTGTCAATTTTTATTTTAGAGTTCAATTTCTGTGTGATTCGGAATTATCCTTAATTTATGGACATGAGTGTATGAATATATCGTGAATTTACTAAATAATTAAATATAACCTTCTTTAACATTTAAAATCTTCTCCCATTTATATAATTCTTCACTTATTTATAATTTTCTTTTTTTTTTTTTTCCTACACAGAAAAATAGTTGTTTAGTCTATTACAACTTTTTATTTTAAAGTTGTATTACAGTCTATTACAACAGTTTTATTGCAGTTTAGTCTGTTACAACTTTTAGTTCTATGCTGCAACTTTTACTGAAACATTTAATGACAACTGAAGGACGTGTTATTCAGATAATTTAAGTAAGTATTTTCAAATTTATATATTTACTTTGATTTATTTTGTTGCAATTGAATTCCATTTTTGCAATTCAGGTTTGTCTGTCTGAAAACGCTTTTTATATGTAAGCACACAAATATATGAATGCGTATGAAATTTATAAGAACCAGTAGTATGATTGCATATATGTAAGCACAAATGTATATGGAAAAGAAAATAGTTTGATAAAATTCTTGCTTTTTCCTCGGTATTTGTGCATTTTTTTTTCTATCACTATATTTGACTTTAGTGTCTATTTTCTAGGAACTAACTTATGGACCCATGAATTACTGACGAATTCAGATTCATAAAATGTTAAAGGCAATATTTTTAAACGAATGTTATTTAAAAGTTTTATTTTACAGACTAAATTATACTTTATCCATTCTTTTATTGTGTTTTGATTTACAATTTTCATTCTTTTAGATTTCACCGTCTTTATACAGCGTGCAACCTAAAGTCAATACTCTGCCTCTAATTTCATAACTGTTTGTCGTAGATATATATTTTTAATTACAAAAATGTTTCAAATGTTTTATATTCATATTATGGTATTTTTATATTTGAAAGTTTAACATTCGAGAAAGTAAATAAATAATCTAATTTTTCAAACAGGTTTCTGATCTCTACAGTTATGTTGGTACTTACGTATTAAGGGTACCTTGGTGATAGACTTGGCGGTTTTTAAGTGTCACCAATCTTTATTATTTTGAATAAAAATATTTTGAAAGCGTTTTGAATTTAAATTAAATGTTTCATATATATTTTATTATTTGGAACAAAAATTTTAAGTAGATTGGCGCCAAATCTGTAGCTGCGGTTGGCGCGTGTGCTCTTTATTGGCGCAACTGTCGCCAAGGTACCGTTAATACTTAAGTACCGTTATGTTTAATAAACATTTAAGTTAATCCTAATAAACGTAACTCAAAAGATACTTTGATATACTCAAAGCCAGACTCGTGGCTCAGTGGCAACGTGTACCACACATGAATATCAATGAATGAATATCTCACATGAATATGACGATCAATCTGGCTTTGTTGTGGACACTGTTTCAAGAAAAGAGGAGACTCGATGACGTTCGGGACTACCTGGTGGATGTTTTTCCGGGTTTTCTCCATACGACACGCAAATGCGAGGTAGGTCAGCCTAAAAGTGCTCCCAGAAGACACTGCCTTCCTTCTTCAGTGACACGGAGCCAAGCTTGACTTCTACCTACGGGTGCTCCATCACAACAGAAACTACTCCTTTAAGTCCATCCATGAGTAGACTACTTGTGGGGTGTTTGTCCCACCCTGCAGGACCCTGAGGATTAGTGAAACTTTCGACAGCAGAAGTGAAACTTTTATGTTATTTTTGTTATGAGGAGTGTAAATTTTTACTAAATATAACTATAGGAAACGTGCACTGTATAGAAAGTTAGATTACATACTTTCTCCAACATTTAATTTTTAAATTTAAAAATGTTGCAATATGATACAACTTATTATGCATTTGAAACATTTTTGTGATTGGAAGTATACGTCTATAACAATCGGTTGCGAAAGTAAAGACCATGTACAGACTTTGGGTACATATATACACCCAAAGTATATGCATGAAATTATTTTATATATACGCATGAATGTATCGTCATGACAGTATTGACATATGTGTGTATATGGATGAGTAATATATATATATATATATGCATGATAGTATTTTAATATAAAAAATCTAACAGAGGAATAAATTAACCATACAAAAGCAAATATTTTAATTAGAAAAATAATGGTATTATTCACAAAAGGAGTAATTTGGAATTCGAAATGTTTGTTAGGTAATTTTTTTCTTATCCACTTGGTAGTCAACAACATATAGACGAAGTCCAAGAACCTAAAAAGGGGGGGCAGTTTCTGTTGTGATGAAGCACCCTTAGGTAGAAGTCTGACTTGGCTTCGAGATGCTGAAGAAGGAGGACAATGCCTTCCGGCAGGACTTTTAGGGGAAAGGCATTTTTTAAATTGCTTATGTATCTATGGGAACTTAAATGTTAAAGCATATAATTTTTTTTTTTTTTTGGGGGGGGGAGGGGAGGAGGAGTAATACCTAAACGAGTCACCCACTTATATATGAAATTTTTACATAAAGATGATATATAATATGATATTCTTTGTAATAGTAATAATATTTTGCAGATATTCATGGTGCTTATTGAATGATCTCCTCCATTCATCCAAATTATTGAAACATTTCGTTTTCCATGTAATTATTCATGAATGGGTTACCTAATGAAGCCTATTTAGCGCTAATGTTAACGAGAAAACGACCGTGGGCTCTTGCCTTTATTAAAGCTGCTGCAGGTATACTGAAAGACTGAAACGGAACACCCCATTTAAAATATTCATTAAATTGATTGCAATTTTTTTTTATAAAAAACTGGTTTTGTTGCATTGGTCATTTTAATAACGAATCTCTCTTATTACTAAAATATGACTTGATTGCGTATTGTAGTAGTTCTATTTTTATGCAGGTCTTATTAAATTTTTTTTTAATGGTTTAAATTCATTGGTTCATACACGCCAGTCATGCCAGATCGCAATAGATCTTAATAGATGGCGCTGTAAGCGGCATAAAGAAAGTGAATTCGGCTGCATACCTCTTCGTTGAACCTGTAGGCAGCCTTTTGATATTCCTCGAGTGCCCGGGTCAAGTAGCCTTGCTCATCACAAAGCAGCGCCAATGAGAGATGCTGTCTGCCTGTGGTCTTGTCCAGGCCCACGTCATCATATATTTTGCTGGCTTTCAAGATGCACAGGTTGCATAGGCTGAGATCCGCCTGTAAAAGGAATTTGTCATCAAAAGACGAATATAAGAAACACCATGGCTGTTACTCTGAACAAGCGCAAGCGAGTTCAGGTAATGGGGTGAGCCTAGCTCACTGAGACAATTTATCTCAATGTGTATCTGACGATTACTTTGGCTTAAATATTTTTGATCCCCCATTAGTTAAGACGAACTGGCCCAGAGGTAAAGATTCGGATCTTTGGCCGCGAGGTTGAGGGTTCAAATCTTAACTCTGTTCCTTTTCGCATTTATTATTGCTACGTTGTGCCTTAAATTTATTCATGACTTTCCGACTAGTAATTAAGTTAGGTTTTTATTGTACGCTTTTTTCACCCCTTTTTTCCGTAAGGAAAATAAAAGGATTAGAAATAAAATAAAAAAAATAAAAAAAATAAATAAATTTATAAAATCGAAAACCAAACAAAAAGTATAAAATCGAAAACCAAATAAAAATTATAAAATGCATAAAAAGAATTACGGTTCTGCGATCGGCCTTTTTTTTTTTGCGGGGACGTGTAACGATTTTTACCTTTCAGATGCATCCATTGGCTCCCACCGTTCAGCATAATTCCCTTGAGTGTTATTGGTAAACAAAGAAGTTTTTGTTCGTTTACGTTTTGCAATATGTTTACGGCATCGACAACTGGTCCCTAATTGTACCGAATTTAAAACTTAACTTTTAAATTCTGTTATTTTTTATCTTACTTTTTATCAATAGTATTTTTAAATCTTTTTTTTTTTTTTTTTTTTTAGTACCTACTTTAATTTGAATTTTTAGAAACTTTTATCTTAAATTTTACTAACAATAATTAAGCAGCCAATTAAAATTCCAAGCCTATATATGAATTAAGATGAGGAGGTTTAAGGGGTATTTCCCCCTGTTGGTACTCGTAAACGGTACGTCAGTTGCCAGTTGCCAGTATGCATGATTGAATGAAGTATTTTTGCATAAATGAAGTTTAAGGTTAAAACGCTTGTTAAATTCCATAACCATGCAACTACTCATTTGATGACCTCAATTTATTAGTTAAGAAATATTCGTGCACATTTTAGAAATAAAATTGACTTTATTGACGTAATTTTCCATAAATATAATGCATAGGATGATAAAAAAAAAGATATTTGGCTATTTTTATTAAAAAAAAAAAAAAACTATTGGGTAAATTGTAACAAAATTTTGTGCAGGAATTCCTGGTATGGGATTTCAATTTCTGAAGGATAAAATCTTTTTATTTATTGTGTTTTTGTACTAGGGAAGGAAATATTCTCTGAGAAGAATAGTTTTCACATTTTGCTAAACACATCTTTTAATTATCTTCAGAGTAAAAAAAAATTAATGCGTTTATTAAAATGTTGTTTACTGCAAATAAATGTTGCAAAAGCTGTTGTTTAATGCGTTTATTAAAATGTTGTTATACTGCAGTAGTATGCGGAAATAAAATTAATAACAAATTTCGTTCACAAAACAATTTGTTCGTCGTAGTTTCTCTCATATTTGGGAAAAATAAGATTATTTACTATCGTTCAATATTTAATAGGGCCAATAAGTATGCTAGAAATATTGCTTCTCTTCTAAAAGAAATTGCATGATTATCAAATTGAATTATTTATCTCCCTTTGCTAGGAAAAAATCGCCAAAATTGAACCAGCACATTATACAGGATGATTATAATTAAAGTACCACTTTTTAAATGTTGTAACAAAAAGAACCACTCGAATTCAAATTTGAACTAAAGGTACTTGAAGAAAGGGGTAACGGTACGGCATCAAAAAAATGTTCCAAAGTGTATTAATAGATGGCGATGTAAGCGGCATAAAGAAAGTGAATTCGGCTGCCAGCGATAGTTTGAATCGAAATGACAACATATTTGGCATGAGTTGCACATTAAACCAACTGTAGTGTTCAATGTGCTTGATTGTTTCTGTTTTTTGACAAAAAAAATGGCTTCTAAGTCATTCAACAATTTTGACACTGTTAGTGCAAAGCCCACCGACCGCGGCAAGGTCATACTAAATTGGATGGGAAAAATTGGTGGAACATTCTTTTGATGCCATACCGTTTCCCCCTTCTTCAAGTATCTTCAGTTCAAATTTGAACTCCTTGCAGCGAGTGGTTCTTTTTTTACAGCATTTTGAAAGTGGGACTTTAATTATAATCATCCTGTATAAAAATATCTTGGTCATTTGCCAGTTTTATTAAAAAAATTGGGATTTCTACGAATACACCATTTTAAAGGTTTGTAAATGCCAAAATGCTTCTACAGAAAATTTCTTTTGACCAAAATGCTGCAATGCTGTAGAAGTATAACGTTTTTTGATAAAAAATTTTTTTAACTAAAATAACATATGGTAAAAACTATTTTGTGACAGTTAGAGTTCGATTAAGAATTCTTTATAAAGATAAATTAAAAAATTAACTAAGTTCCTGTATTGTTATATTTCCTTCAGAAATCGAAATCATTTATTTAAGAAAACATGTGTATGATATTTTGTTTCCAACTCTCTTAATAGTAGGGCCTGAATGGCTGAGTGGCTAGTGCTCTGTACCACACGTTTCGGGTTCGAATCCCAGCTGGTGCCATGGATGCTTTTAGTGGTTCGGAATCCACTTTAAACCGTAGGGCCCTAGTGTAACAGTATCGTAGAGCGTTGCGGGGGTAGTGTTACTCCGCGTCCGTAGCTTATCTTCGAGCTACACGCGCCTCCTAGTGCTAAGTAAGAAACGTCTGTGCAGCGCTTGCTTTAAGGCATCCAAGACAACTGTCTAAGTCAGGAGTCTACAGACTAAGTCCCGCGGGCCAAATCCGGCCCGCCAATGTCATCCATCCGGCCCGCGACAGCGAATAGCTTATTGTTGCTGTAATAATTTGGATAAAAAAACACAGAATGATAATAACTCGGTTTTATTTACTTGTTTGGTAAAGCTTAATGAAAAGCATAATACGCGGAAAATTTAACTTAAGCATAACAACTAACTGGAAATTATAGATAATGGGAGAAAAATTAAAATGGTTTCGGCCCTTGGTACTTACTGGAGTAAACAGTATGGCCCTAAGGCTGGAATGTTTGGAGACCCCTGGTCTAAGTGTTTGCCAGCTGCATTAGAAAAAAAAAAAAAAAAAATCTCCTAATAGTTTTTCTCGTCAAAGAGGTTTAAAAACTGATTGTGATTTATTCAATAATGGCAATTTAAACTTTTTTTAATTTGCCATTATTTTTCTTTCTAATGCAGCTGGCAAACACAGACGTCTTGGATGCCTTAAGGCAAGTGCTGCACCGACGTACTCACTTTGCATTACCCAGTGGGCGCGTGTAACTTGAAGATAAGCCACGGACGCGGAGTAACAATGCCCCTCCCAACGCTCTACGATCCTATTAGACCGGGACCTACGGTTTAAAGTGGATTCCGAACCACTACAAACAACCATGGCACCGCCGGGACTCGAACCCGAAACGTGTGGTACCGAGCGCCAGAGCGCTAGCCACTCGGCCATTCAGGCCCCTAATTTGCCATTATTTGCATGTTTTTTTTCTTCTTCTAATGCAGCTGGCAAATAGACCATGATCTTCGCCATAAGGGCTGCACCGATGTTACTCACTTTGCATTACCCAGGGGGCGCGTGTAACTTGAACATAAGCTACGGACGCGGAGCAACAATGCCCCCGCAACGCTCTACGATCCTATTAGACCGGGACCCACGGTTTGAAGTGGATTCCGAACCACTACAAACAACTATGGCACCGCCGGGACTCGAACCCGAAACCTGTGGTACCGAACGCCAGAGCGCTAGCCATTCGGCCATCAGGCGTGTAGATTTGCATGTTTGCATGAGCAAAAATTTGCATGTAGATATATATTTTTTTAATTTGGAAAAAGGCTTCATCAAGACAAAAGGACATACACATTGGAAGCATTTCGCGGCCTCCACCAAGTGCATGGCCGCCTCTGTGTCCATCTTCAGCTCCCTCTCCAGCACAGCGCCATCAAGAAAGGCGGAGCCTGCCTTGTGATACTCCCTCTCCATCTTGAATTCGTGCGCTGCCTTCAAGAACAGCTGGCAGGCCTCCTGGACCTGCACCTTGTTCGGGAAGCAGCAGCAGATGGTGCAGGAGCTCAGCACCTCGTCGCCCTCCAGCATCAGATCGTCTCCTACCGAGTACCTCACGGTCCTGGTACAGGGTGCCATGCTAGGGAGAAAATCATGAATTATAAATTGGATGATTCAAATAAAAGGGTGCGCAGAAGATCTACCTCTCCGTGGTGCATCTGGTAACACTTTTTAATAGCTTTTATTAGCTTCACCTGTATGTTTGTATGTATGTATGTAACTGACTTTTTCCCCTGGAGATCTGTTTCTCCTCATATACACTATTTAAGCTGCAAAAAAACATTTACAGGCATCTTTCAGAAAGAAAACAGTTGTTTCACCTGAATGTTTGTTTGTCTGTTAAACTAAAAAGTAAAAAATAAATTAATAGTTTAAATAAAGCTAAAAAACACTCTTTTAGAGTTTAAAAAAACCTAAAAAACACGCTTTTAGAGTTAATCAAACTAAAAAGTAAAAAATAAATTAATAGTTTAAAAAAACTAAAAAACACGCTTTTAGAGTTAATCAAATTAAAAAGTGAAAAATAATTGTTAACATAAGAATAAAATGACTGACGAGAAAATGAATGTCACTGTTCTAAAAGCGTGGTATGACATTTTTAAACTAACGCTGCATTTCGGAATGAAACTAGTGAAAAATTATAACGATTGATATCTAGCACCCCACGCTTTTAGAACAGTGACATTCATTTTCTCGTCAGTCATTTTATTCTTATGTTACAAATTATTTTTTACTTTTTAATTTGATTAACTCTAAAAGCGTGTTTTTTAGTTTTTTTAAACTATTAATTTATTAGTGGTTAAAAGATCTGCAACTTGGCCATTATGGTTAGATTAATGAACTCTGTTTCAGCATGTCTTGTATTTATTGTATTATTTTGTTGTTGTTGTATGATTTTTCTTTTTCCGTCCTTTTTTTGCTGCAACTGTTCATAATCTGCCATTGGAAATAAAAAAAAAATTTAAAAAATGATTTACGCTTAGCGTGCACTGTTGCTTTTTTTTGTTATGCAAAATGGCTGTATATCTTGTCAGTTCTTCATTTATTTTTGTATAGATATAATGTGTAGGCGATTCTTTAGGAGGGCTTTTAAGGGCGATTGTCCCTAAATGTATGAAAGAAGTTAGGCAGTATGTCTTTAATGCATGATACAAAATCATTTCTGAGAGTTGTATTATTTTGTTGTTGTTGTATGTTTTTTTTTTTTTTTTTTTTTTTTTTTTTTTTTTTTTTTCGTTGTTCTTTTTTTGCTGTAACTATTCATAATCTGCCATTGGAAATTAAAAAAAAAATTAAAAATTTTCAAATAAAATGATACGACAGGCCAGGACTGTCTAATCCGCGTACCCAGCCCTGTTATGCATGCGTATAAAATCGTAATATTTTTAATAAACGTTATGATTTTTCTGTGCATGTTTTATTTTGTTTTTCTAAATTCAAATATCAAAAAAATAGGCAAAAGAAAATTCAGTTTTTATTTTATATGAATACCAATCTACGTTTACTGATCTTATTTTTGAACTGGCATTTTTTTCAATAATTAAACTTTTCTACATGTACAGTAATCTAAAAAAAAATTTTGTAACGAGAACATGTAAAAACTAATAAAAATATTATGATTTTTCTGTGCATGTTTAATTTAATTTTTCTAAACTCAAATATCAAAAAATAATATGCAAAAGAAGATTAAATTTTTTATTTTATATGAATACCAATCTACGTTTACTGATCTTGTTTTTTCAGAGGCATTATTTTCAATAAATAAACTTTTCTACACGTTCAGTAATCTAAAAAAAAAATGAAATATTTTACACGAGAATGTGTAAAAAAATATCATGTTGCGAGTTTTTTGCCTGTTTGGATTCTGGATGGATTCTACCGCTGTGGCTTGCGTTTTGCTACGTTAATCAATTCAAGCGAATCTGAGCTGCAATTTTTGGCTTTTAAATTTTAATTAATTGCTACGATGCGCACCTTAATCTAAATAATAGCTATCTGGTCTTTAACTTTTTAATTATTAATAGTTTTAATTTATTCTATAGCTTGTTTTTACTTTATGTTAACTTTTAATTATTTTATTTATTTATTTTTTTTTTTCAAAGGGGGTTACCTGTACCTGTAGCTTTAGCTTTTTCGGTCTCTTGCTTTAATTGTTCTCAAGCAAGAGATGTTTTTCTTAAATTCTTTATTTTTCTTTTTTATTACTACTCTTCAATTTAAGCAACTTCATTTTGTGCAAATTTTTTAACTACTGTAAGATGTGGAGGTTTTCGTGGTTCTTAAAATCACATAGGAACTCCGTAACAGATACGCCCTTTGTCTGTTTCTCAAGCTAGATGTTGTCAATTAAATATTTTTACGAATTTTTTTAACAAGCATAGTAAGGATCCACCATGTCTACCCGAAACAAAGTATAATCAATGGGAAAGCGTTCAAGGTTCGTCCTCCTCTCAAAGACGGGGTGATCCTTACGTTAGATTTTGGACTTTGCACGATCCTTTCAAGGACGGGTTGACCCTTAAGTTAGACTCTGTTCCTTTCAAGGACGGATTGACCCTTACGTTAGATTTTCCACATTCCTTTCCAGGACGGGTTGATCCTTACGTTAGATTTTGGACTTTGCGCGATCCTTTCCAGGACGGGTTGACCCTTACGTTAGATTTTGGACTTTGCATGTTTTTTTCGCCCGTTAGACTTTGGTACTGATGATGGGTAAGGGAGAAAGAGAACAGGCAGTGTGAAGAGTCGAGTGGAGGTCCCAGGCAAGTACGGTGGGTACAAAGACCTTAAACGAACATGCTTTTAAGATGATCTTGTAAATATTTGTTATATAATTTTGTTGCGTGTGTTATGTGTTGCAGTTGCGCAATGCTGTCTTTGTAATTTTAATAATTATGGCAGGAAATCACCACGTAATTATTTTAAGTAATAATTTTATTTTTCAAGTCACGCATAACCGGCCCTAACTTTTACTAACATCATTAAATTATTATATTTTGTATGTATTTCGAAGTAATTCTTTTCGAAATAGTGGCCTAAGGAAGCATAAAGATTGGATTGGATTGCATTATATTGGTATGGATGATATGGTTAAATCGTAGATTTAACTAGTTATTATTAGTTATTACTAGTTATTAGTAGTGATTATTATTAGTAGCAGTTAAATCGTAGCACGGACGTTATAAAAATGTGGTTCAATCGTCATTTGGTCAGTTAAATCATCAGCATGAATTAGAGATTTTTTCTCCAGCAGAAAAGTTTGAGAGTTCGATAAATCGTATGCATTCATAATATAATTAGATTACATATATCAGGAAAATTCATGTTTTGAACATATATATATATCGAATTTTTTGTTATATTACATACTCGGCATGGGAAATAAAAATTCGAAATTATGGCAACTAAAATAACTAATGATAACA
Organism: Caerostris darwini; assembly: GCA_021605075.1. NCBI lineage: Eukaryota > Metazoa > Arthropoda > Arachnida > Araneae > Araneidae > Caerostris > Caerostris darwini. The sequence goes on from BPLQ01004733.1 coordinate 105,110, forward strand.
ATGTTAATTCGATACTCTATCAATGGTACAAGGGCCAGTGATAAAAGAAATGCCTTCCAATAAAACAGGCTAAATTGTATGTATCCAGTGTAAATGCAAATAAGCTTTTTCATTCTGGAATATTAAATTACCTTAATAAACATTGGGCCTGACTCACGACAACGTGAGTCTGGCCCAATGTTTGCAATTTTTGGTTTGCAATCGGGCCCAATTTTTTTTTGATGACAATGCTGGTGAGCATTAGAGCGGAAGATTCAATCCATTAGTTGCTTTGTTGTAGGCACTAATTGAAAAAAAAAAAAATAGGAGACTCGATTGCTTTGAATGCGGGATAGTTCCCTTTAAAACTCCTCCCGGAAGGCTCTGCCCTCCTTCTTCAGAGACACGGACCCAAGTCAGACTACTACTTGCGGGTGCTCCATCACTGTAGCTGACCCCCCTTCCATGAGGGATACGACAGCAGCAACAACAATACAGCAATGACAAGTAATAGTTATTGTTTCCCGATTCACTTCATTTTCCAAAGATTCATTACCATATCAACCATGATGTGATATTGAAGAATATTGATGAAATAAAACAATAAATGCCATCATAGCTAAAATGTTAATTGATCTAGTATGGTACGATTAATTGCCAATATAAAAGATTTCCTTCACCGATTCACGTATATTGTACTCTTAAAATACCAATCGACAACAGCATGATTATAAATGAATTTTATGAACTCTAATCAGCAAATATTAAACTGACCATGCTATTTTTTTTTTTTTTTTTTTTTTTTTTTTTTTGCAATACGTAAAACAAAATTATTGTTTTATGAATGAATCGATTAGTTTATGAAAATATGAAATTACTATAATAAGGAATTTGAATTATCAAAAAAACCCATTGAATATGGGATCGAGGTTTGAGACAACGACAATCCAATTTTTTATTTCTCTAAATTGAAACATTTTTTTCACCTAATCCGTTACCAAAATTAGGAAGCACGCGCAGTTAATTCTTTTGTAATGAAATAAACAGTAATTGTAACAGAAAATAACTTTTGAAAAATATTCACTAAAAGATATTTTTTCTTTTACTAATATTTCCTGTTATTAGCACTCACAAAAAATAATATATAAAGTAGCCATTATTCGATTTTGACTTCAGACCTTATGGAAAAAAAAAAGATTATATTTTCCCTCTGAAATCATTAAAGCTAAATATACATTAAATTATCTGTTATTTCACTTAAAATCTGATTTTTAATTAAATAAAAATGAATAATAATTCCGATGATAGTTAAATTAGCTAAAAACGACATGCAAAATTGAAAACACGTACATTTCTCGTGATATTTGCCATAGTGTTTCTACAAATATTTTTAATAACTTCATTAAAATATTAATAAAAAGAACGGAAATATTAACTTCAATTAAATTACTCGGAAATAGATATATTAAATAAAATTATTCTTATCGTGGAACCATATTCAAGTTAAAAGAACATAATGCATATTCAATGCCTATTTTCTTTCTGTACCAAGTACATAATTGTGATTTCCTTATTTTTCTCTTTCATTTTCACAAATTTCGAAATTTTACGTAGCTCTATGACACCATATATTATTATTATTAATGTTCTATGTTTGTATTAATTACAAAAATTTATACTAGGACACTGCATCAATAAAAATTTTGTACTCTTAATATACATACATTTAATATTCACCCTACAACTACACATGTTTCTTTATATGTAAGTACGTGTATGTTTATATATATATTTATTTTTTGTTTAGGCAATTATGTAGTATGTATATCATATTATACAAAAGTAAAAATATATGGGCATGTATTCAACTGCACGCAAAAAGTTTTGAGTTTGAATATATATTTACAAACAAGTAATATATAAAAAAAAAATTTTAAGTCAATTCCTACTTTTTTTCATTCTATTGCAGAAAGTCCTTTATAAATAATTTTCATTCATTTTTTAAGTTTATCTGGCGCCATCTATTGGTAGATATATGTAACTTAAATCTAAAAAAAAACTGAAAATTAATTCATTAAATTTAATTACTGAATTAATATTTGAAAAAAACTGAAAATTAATTCATCAAATTTAATTACTGAATTAATATTTGAAAAAAACTTAAAATTAATTCATCAAATTTAATTATTGAATTAATATTTGAAAAAAAACTGTATTCACATCCAGTGTCATCCACTACAAGTTCAAAAAAATGCATTTGAATTTGAGTGGATGAATAAAAAGTATTTCATGAACGATTGAAAATTTAGGCAAGATATATATAGGGAGAGTGTGAGCTAATGGAAGGAATTGAATGAATGAAAGTACATTCATATATTTGTAAACCTATATACTTATGCTTATGAATATTTGTCGTCCTATACGCATAAGTTTTAATTTATGTTTGTATGAATTTTTGTTCTTCTGTGTGTCTGTTTAATCTTATATATATATATGTATAATATGTGCTTGTGTGTGTGTCTTTATATTACATATATGAATATATCCTTATCATAAGTTTATCTGTGAGTATAATATTTATGAGTATATCTTTATCATAAGTTTTTGATTCTTATCACACTTGGTAGACAGCAACATCAGACCAACTCCAAGAACCCATGTGATCTCATGGGAGGAGGGAAAGGGAGGAGATGTATTTGTATGTTTATACAAAATTGTATGCAAATTTAAGTATGTGTTTGTGTTTTTCTGTTCCACTATATTTCTGTACGCCTATATACATTTATGTCTATTTATATGTCTAAGCAGGGTTATTTTTTGAAATGCGTATTAATATATACGTGACGTATCTTTGACGTGGAATTAATCATCTAGCGAGAAGAAAAAGCATGGTTTACAATACCTTGAAGGTACGTATTCCTTGATAAAGCTATCCTCATGGTTTATAATTATTTTTCTTGATGTTTCTAATTTATTTTGGGTTTTATGGATTTCCTGGACAACATGTTTTTCCTATCTGTCATTGTATAATTTTTACAAATTTTTGTGGTTTTTTTTTATCTACCAAGGCAGTTTTTGCTGTTAAACTTTTGTATTTTTGTAATTACTGAAGGATTTTCAATTTCGTTGCTGCCGGTCATGCGTACTTCGCATCTTAAACTGTTTTTTTAAAAATATGACTGTCAAGCACTTCTTTTTTTTTCAATTCCTTCTATTAGCTCACATTCTCCCTATATATATCTTGTTCAAATTTTCAATCGTTCATAAAATACTTTTTTTTTTTGAACTTGTAGTGGATGAAACTGGATGTCAATACAGTTTTTTCAAATATTATTTCAGCAATTAAATTTAATTCATCAATTTTAGTTTATTTTAGATTTAAGTTGCATATATCTACCAATAGAGGGCGCCAGATAAACTTAAAAAAATGAATGAAAATTATTTATAAAGGACTTTCTGTAATAGAGTGAAAAAAAAGTAGTAATTGACTTTGATTTTTTTTTTTTTTTTTATATTACTTGTTTTGTATTTGAATGCTCTGGTGATTTTGTTATACAATTTGAGTGTAACAAATATCGGTAGTAGCTTTTAAAGTGTAAAATGGTTGTGTTTCTAATTTCCTCCTTGATTGTTCTCGTTTGGATTTTTTTTGTCTGTTTGTCTTTGCTTTTTTTTCTATTTGTATACTTGGACTCCTTTCTGTCTATGCAAGCATGATTATAAAAGTTTTTGTCTCATTGTATGTACGCGCATGTGTATGCACTCACATCTCAATTTTATAAACTAGTTAAGTACAGCTAGCTAGCTACTTTGTAAGTATATATTCGTAGAAATATGTATCTATATGAAGGTGACTAAATCTTTCAATCTACATGTATGTTTTCAGATAAACGAGTGTATATAGGTACCTATGTCTTTCTGAACCTGTGTGCTTATTTATAAATATATATCTGTCTGTACATTTGCCTATAGATATTTGAATGCTTCTATTCCGATATATATATATACTTATTTAAGTTGATATTTACTTTATATGTGTAAGCATGTACGGTATCTTATATTTAACCTTCGTTTTGTGTAAGTTTTTGCATATTTTATGTATCTATATACTAGCATGTAGATGTCTGTTTGCATGTATATCTCTATGATATGTAATTTATATGTACACAAATATCTATCAAATTGACAAACATATCATCTTACAAAACAAACAAACATCTATCAAAAGACAAACATATATATATATTGTATGTAAGGCAAAAATGTATTGATGCACATGGGGTTTTAATTTTTTATTTTCTAAATATTTTCTCAAGTACATAATCTTTAAGAGCTAGTTTTATATATGCATATAATGTATATTACTTGTTTACTTCCTGCATGAATATTGCAAGAAAAAAAATTCCATAAAATTTTGTATTAAAATTTGGCAAAAGTAATGAAAACAAACACATATGGATATACATTTATTCATGCCCAAACAAAACATATGAATATACAGATAACTACGAACAAGATATGCAGTCACTACATATTAAAATCAATTAACACAAAACTTGTGAAGTTCAGGATCTTTTTTTTCCAAATTAAATTTATTTCAAATCCAAATCTTTCTAAGTTCTTTCACATGTATGCTGTGTTTAAGAAAACATCTATACATGCTATTTTTTTAATATTTGTATGCCATGCACATGTATGGGTAATTATTTATGTGTATCTACTATATGAATGTAAGGTGCGTTCATAGGCACACGCGTAACATGCTATCTATCGATATGTTTGAGTAACTTATCTGTCCCTGTGAACATTTCTATAAGTACTCTAAGAATATGTGTGCCTGGCATGCAGGACAATTTTAATTCTATTAATGTATATGTTTGTATTCTCTATGTATGTATGTCTATATGTATATCTATGTGTGCTGGTATGTGGTATGTTTTTATTATCCCAATATTTTTCATGTATATTTTGTTTATGTGCTAGCCTGACTATGAATGAATATATACGCAGTCCAGTCCCATTAATGTGACCACCACCTACTTTCGACGTCAACGTGAAATAACCAATCACAAAAGGCAGGTGGCAGCACATTACAGTGAAGTGTATATAAAGGATGTCCTAGAGCATCGGAAAGCATTTCAATCGTTGGCGTAATGCAGAAACGTAGCGATTTATCCGACGTCCAAAGGTGGTTATTCTGGCTTTTGATAGGTGGTCACATTAATGTGACTGGATTGTGTGTATATATATAATATATATACACAACATAACACAATATGCTCCCAGTATTGATGCTAATTAAATGCTTTTATGTCTAGGAATTCTAAGGGAATCTATGTATGTTTAGATGTATCTAACATCTTCTTTTTAATATTATGCATGCATTTTCAACCATATAAACATGCATAAGAAAAATGTATAAGCATTTATGAATACATACATCAATACATACAAACAAGAAAACGTTTGTACATTAATACATATTTCTGCATTTTTAATATTTTTGCATATACGTGTATCTTTTTGTATATTTGTACCGCATATGCATAGACAAATCCACATAGAGACAGACATGCAAAATACTAAACCACATAAAGACAGGCATGCAAGCATAGACAGAGGTGCATACATATAGAAACATAAATACACAATCGACATACTGATAAACAAACACACATATATATATATAAACAGAAATACGTGCATAAACAGAATAAATAAATCACTGAACATAACGTATCTACAGAACACCATCTTATAATAATTTAGATTACACAATCAAATATGTGCAGGTACATGCATGCAATCAGATCGAAAGACAAACATATATATATATATATACATAGATATAGATATATATTTGTTGTATATATGCATATGCATACATTGACACTTAATGCTTTAAAAATACATGGGTGCATGCACGTACTTACATATAAGAACCTGGTTTGCAGAGGAATGAATTTCAAAAGCAATAAATGATTTTGATATGCAGACGCTGAGTAACTGTCAGATAGAAAAATACATTAGTAATATGTACAATATAAGATGAGAAATGCTGTTACTAAACAAAAGAAAAATGAAACAATCTATGTCATTATACCTTGATTTATGTCTTGCAAGACTTTAACTTTTTTTTTTTTTTTTTTTTTTTTTTTTTGTTTCAAATTCTCCAATTTCATATAAAGATAAAATAAAAACGCAGTTTATTTCCATAACAGATTTTTATTCACAAATATGACTTTAACTTACAAATGTAAGCAAAATAATTGATAATAGCAAAGATCTCTTTATTATATATATATATATATAAATAAAGAGAGAGAGAGATAATATGTAAACAGATGTTAGATTTGAATACAAATATGTTAAAAATAAATTATCTCATAATTTGTCTATTATTAGAAGGATTTTAAAAAGCATCTATATATTACATCTATTATATTAAAAGCATCTATATACACATGCTTATTTCTATAAAATCTTATTTAGGTATTCACCTTTCCTTATAAAAAAGATGGATTTTAAATTGGTTTAAAATTGAATTCGTTACAATATAAAAAAAAATTCTAAAATTTAAAACGAAATTGCCATAAATCTACAGTAAGTTTTTTTAAAGGTTATTAAAAAAAATAATTTATTAACTTACACTTTTATTCTGCTGACATAAATTATACTTATTTGGCTGTTCAATTTTATTTTTTTAAGATATCAGATTAAATTATTATAATAACAATATAACACAAAAAAACCCTATATTATCAAGATATTTAAAAAAATATTCTGAATCTATAAGATAATAAGACAATTTTGAAAGTTGAGTTTTTGTATAAGTAAAAGTTCATGCATAAATTAATAGTATAATTAAAAATTAAGAAATGCATATTAATAAGTAAACATTTTTGTTTGTTACTAAAATTTCTATTTTTACATGATTTATCAAATTAAAGTTTTTCCACTAAGTAAACTTTTTAATATAAACATTTTTAATGAATCTAATATAAATTTGTATACATGATATTATTGTCACCGTGGATATTAGCTCTGGATATAACGCGATTCCCGCCAAAGTTAGCAAGAAGCAGTTCTAAAACTTGGCGCCAATGTGGGTTTGTTGCTCCATCTTGCATGAAGACAGTCGTCTGCAAACATTGCCGTTTCTGTAAAGCAAGAATCACCTGCGGTCGAAAAAGTTCACTGTATTGTGCAACTAGTGGCTAGTGACAGAACCTTGAATAGTGAGAGTTTCAAAGAAAAACGGTCCGAGGATAAAATCAGCAGTAAATCCACACCATGCAGTCACATAATCGGAATGCAGGGATTGTTGGTGCAGGGCGTTGGGAGGGGAAGCACCCCATATTCGGCAATTTTGATTATTCACATCTCCATCTAAAGAAAAGTGCGCCTCATCTTATCATAGAATTTGCCAAGGCCACGCGTCATTGAATTCCATTCTAACCAAACATCGGCAAGCAAATTCATAGTTTGGTGGTCTTCAAGCTCATAGTTTGGTGGTCTTCAGGCTCATAGTTTGGTGGTCTTCAGGCTCATAGTTTGGTGGTCATCAGGCTCATAGTTTGGTGGTCTTCAGGCTCATAGTTTGGTGGTCTTCAGGCTCATAGTTTGGTGGTCTTCAGGCAAGCAATTCATAGCAAATTCATAGTTTGGTGGTCTTCAGGTTGCAGCATTTACACTACGTGGATCTTATACGAATACCATTTTTAAATGGATCGCAGAATTTTTCGTGCTGTCGACCACGGAATTGCCAATTCACGTAACACCGATCGAGCACTTGCTGAAAAATAGCTAGAACTATTGGCTCTTTCAACTATAGCAGTAGCAACTTCTTAGATAGTTTCATTTGCAACTGGTTTCTGTCCTCTTCTTGGCAGCACACCGAAATCTCCAGTCTCTTAATCTCTTCAAATTTCATAATCATTCTTCGACATGGGCCCTTTTCGCAATCCTTTTAAACAACGATATTCACGTAGTGCAGCTAAGCTGTTGCTGCCGTTCTGATAAAACAGTTTTATCAGTAAAGCTCGATCTTTCTTCTGTAAAGACATGATTAACAGTGACAGAGGTACGTAGAATGAATTTCGGGCTCTGACTACAAGTCTCTTTATACGTTTGACTAATTTGCATAAGGAATTTCTGAAAAGGACCCTCTGATGGTCGATATTCTAACTATTTTTTATTGCAGAAATCTTTTCCCCCTGGTCCATATAACGTATAAACCAAGTTTCATCAAAATACGATATGTAGAAGAGTTCTATAGGGATCTGAGCAGGGCCACTTTAATTATAACCACCTTGTACATAGAGGATTTGCGAATAATAAAGGCAAAATTTTAATATCTGAATATGTAAAATAATAAATTGTTAATATATAAATAGTAAAATATTTTCATGTATTCATATAAGTAAATCATCCCTGTTACGTACAATTTAAAATGCAGAGCAAAAAACGGCTTAAAGAAGAAAGTGCAATATGAATTTGTGATATAAAAAATACAAAATATTTACTTTGAAAATTTATATTTTAAAGCTCCATGTCGTACGGCGACGTAATGCTGAATTTTAGATTTCCTTTGTTGGGATTTCATATGCTTACTCATTTGTTTTTTCATTCGCAATAAACAAATAATGACAACTTTTGTGCTTCGTATTTCAGTAAAATATGTAGAAAAGGAATGATTGTATATCCATGATATAAGACGAAAACTAAAAAACCGAAAGATCCTTGCAACATTATAATGATGTAAAATTATTTTAATTTACACTCACCCTGTGCAAATTTATATAATTTTTACGTTTGTTTAAATCTGCACAAAATATATAATTTTATGTATTAAAAAACAGATGGATATAAAAATGGAACATTCTTTCAAACCATCATAAAAAAAAATTTGTGATGAAAAAAATTTCGTAAATACTCACCTCATTACCACATCCAGAATTTAAAAATGTTCCTTTAATTGAATTGTATCTACAGATTTTTGAGGTTGCATTTTATAGATATCGTAATAACGAATAATAATTTAATTATCATAATAATTTATTATTAAATTAAATTAAAGAATGAAAATCGATATACTATGATTTTGCATCAAAGTACCACATACCCATAAAAAAAACGCATGTCGACTAAGTTTGTTATGATCACGTTTGGTAACGTCAGATAGCATCACCTAAAGAGATCTTTTATTTTATTTTATTTTTTCAATTCCTTCTATTATCTACCAACAGATGGCCCCAGATATATATCTTGGACATTTTCAATCGTTCATAAAATACTTTTATTCATCCACTCAAGTTCAAAACATTTCTGGATGTTAACTTTAATTTTTTTTTTTTTTCAAATATTAATTCATTCATTAAATTTAATTAATTAATTATAGTTTTTTTTAGATTAAAGTTGCATATATCTACCAATAGATGACGCCAGACTAAGTTTGGAAAATTTTGATAACTTTCATCATAGAATTACCTTTAATTTTTTTTTTATATATTACTTGTTTAATTTGGTGTTACAATATGGCGATACTTCATTTTCTGCTTAGTACAGCATACTTATATTTTGATTTATAGTACAGTAAACTTTAAATTATTTTTCGCCGTGCACCGATTAATACAGTAGGCTAACTCTTCCCTACTACTGTATTAAAAATTCTTAACGAATTTAAGAGGTGACTTTTTGAAGAACTAGTCGAATGAAATTTAAATTGAATGCTACTTATAAATCGAACTGCATAATAAGTTCTCATTGGCTAGTCTTTTTAATCTTAAGTTTCCAATCTTTTCTGTGAATTCAGCTTCTTCTCTCCGTGAATCTCAGTGAAAGCACATTCCATAGGGAATACTACAATTACATATCATCTTAAATTAAATATTAAATTATAAATGAAATGCTTTTCTAATATTTGAGTAAAAAAAAGGGTCAGTACATGTTTTTTATCCTTTTTTTCTGAAATTTTAATTGTATTCTTTATTTAAATTATATATATCTGTGTATAGATTACTTAAAAGAATATATTATAATGTTCTCCAAAATGACACTACAGATTTCAGAGGATAACAGGAACGATTATGTAATAAAGAGAAAACGTATTTGTATTTGAAAGAGAAAATTGAAATGGTAAAGTATTTTATTTAAAAAAATTCCAAGGGCAAAAGTGCAAATACAGCAAATAATTGATTTGTAGCGAAAATTTATAAAACGAATATTAGAAAGAGTCATGCATTGTAGAAAAATCCATCGCATAAAATATTCATAAATTGTTTTACAATATAAAACATCAATATGTGATACTACAAAATTAACTTTAAATTGTTTCTGAATATCTCCCTAAGTTTTATTGATTTTGCTCCAGTGATATTAAGGGCCTGATGGCCGAGTGACTAGCACTCGGTGGCACATGTTTTGGGTTTGAGTCCCGACGGTGCCATAGGTGTTTGTAATGGTTTGGAATCCACTTTAAACCATAGATCCCAGTCTCATATGACTGTAAAAGCGTTGGGCGTAGGTCTGACAACCCTATCCCGTAAAAAGAAAAACATCTTCTGTCTCGTAATCTGCCAGCAGGCAGACAACCTTGGTCCACTATAGGGCTGTTGCGCCAATGAAGAAGAAGTTGTTAAGACTCTGAAAGGTATATATTTGTGTACTTAAAAAAATGTGTACCAAATGTGAATGGATTATTTAGACTTTGTACAAGAACGGGACCTAATAATGCCTTTGTATCTAAAGAGTGAATGTCTCATTCAGCCTTTAGGTATAAAAAATCCGAATAAATGTTTAATCGATCATTGTATTATGTTATTACAGAAATCGAAAATTATTCATTAAATTATAATTTGTAAAAATTTTTTTAAAGAGAACTTTTCCTTGAAAATAATGCAGGGCTTAGTCACTTAGCCTGTCAAAAAGATGTGTTTCAAAAATCTTTGAATCTGTGCTAGAATTAAAATAAAGATGTATACCTTTACGATTCGATGAGTCCAAACTTTATTGATTTCACAATTTACTGATTTCAAAACTAACAAAGCCTTTTTGACAGATTTATTTGATAAATTTAGGGACACAACTAAACAGATCCAAGACCATGAGTTAAAAAATAAAGGTGCATTTCTACTTATGCACTTTGTGGGCATACGGAATACTTTTAAATATGGAATTTATTATTTGGGAAATTTGAACGTGTTCCAAATTTATCAAACAATAGAAAAACAGAAGTACACTTACTTGGAGGATTTGGAGGATTGGAGCCGTTGGAGGATTTTCCAACTTACCTATTGCCAGCAGTTGGGGCTCTGTATTCTTCAACTGATTTCAAATCCCCAATTTGAAAACAATGTTAATACAAAAAATCCCAATGGGTTCAATACACCTTTTTTGGAGTACTAATATTGGAAATATACAAATTTTACAACAAAAGAAAAACTTGAGTTTAAGTTCAAACAATGGCCTGAGTGGCTAGCGCTCTGGCGCTCGGTACCACAGGTTTCAGGTTCGAGTCCCGGCGGTGCCATGGTTGTTTGTAGTGGTTCGAAATCCACTTTAAAAAGTAGGTCCCGGTCTAATATGATCGTAGAGCGTTGCGCATTGTTACTCTGCGTCCGTGGCTTGTTTTCAAGTGACACGCGCCCCCTGGGTAATGCAAAGTGAGTACGTCTGTGCAGCACTTGCCTTAAGGCATCTAAGACCAAGCTGTCTGTGTTTGCCAGCTGCATTAGAAAAAAAAAAGTTCAAACGATGCATTTAACAGCTATAGTTGCAATATCAGGAGATATCTATTCTTTATAAAGGCTTATATGTATAATACAAAAGTTATGAATTGTATTATAGTCACCATATGTTACATAAGTGGTATCAGTTCACTGAGATAGGTGTTAATTGAATAATACCACTACAAATTAAGAAACTCCTTTAATATCATTTTAATTTTTGATCAGGCGCTAAAATATTAAATTTTATTTAAATTTATCAACCCATTTTGGTAACAGTAATATTAACTTCCTAAAACAGATCCAAAAATCACATGATTGGCACAGATTCAAATAGACATAACTTCTAAATAGCTATTGTAAACTGGTGTTGTGTCAACTAGTATGTTTATGTTAGACATTGTTAAACATTTTGTATGAGCATTTATATACATATATATATATAAAACTCAATAGAGTTTTGGGAAAATAATTTGATTATGGAAAGGAAATTAAAATTTTAAAATAAAATTAAGTACCTTCAAAAATTGCTAAAAATTGATTTAAAAAACATTAATTAGAAATTTTATAAAATGTAGATTTGTGAAACAGTATCATATGACACATTTGGAATATCCATACTAAATTTAACATCGTTATAGTTTTATTTCAAAGGATTTAATTCTAGAATTATTTTTTTAATTTTTGTTGTGACACTTTTGAAGATTTTTTAACTTACAAATTCTCGTTTTGGTATCCATTTATTTATGTTATTCGTAAATTCGTAGAATGGCTGTAATGTCGACAGAAAAAAAACAAAAAAACACCCACAAGTATTATAATTTTTTTTTTTAAGTCAATTCCTACTTTTTTTTCACTCTATTGCAGAAAGTCCTTTATAAATAATTTTCATTCATTTTTTAAAATTTATCTGGCGTCATCTATTGGTAGATATATGCAACTTAAATATATATATGTATATGCAACTTAAATCTAAAAAAAAAACTAAAATTAATTAATTAAATTTAATTACTGAATTAATATTTGAAAAAACTGTATTAACATCCAGTGTCCTCCACTACAAGTTCAAAAAAAAAAATATTTGCACTTGAGTGGATGAAACAAAAGTATTTTATGAACAATTGAAAATTTGAACAAGATATATATAGGAGAGCGTGAGCTAATAGAAGGAATTGAAAAAAAAAAAAAACGTACTGCAATGTTAGAGCCCAGTTTTTAGATGCCTCACCCATCTAAGCTTGCAGAAACTTATAGACTAATTAGAAATTTTTTTATTAATTATAAAGAGAATGATTCATTTTGTGTTTGTTAATAAAGATGAATTATGCTTATAATTTAATTTATATAAATTTTTAAAAGAGTGCCTCAGTTTAATAACGTATCAAATAAGTTAGGAAAATGTTTTTACTATCATTATCATTAGTTAATGCATTAGTCATTTATCATTAGTTAAATTCGTATGAAAAAATATAAAAGTCTTCAAAGTGGAACTCTTAAATTTTGTATAAATATTCTAGTTATTAGAGAGTTTTTGCAGAACTTTTTTATCGTCCGATATTTTTTACTTCCTAGCGCACATGCTCATAGGAAACATTGTACCTATTGCGCATGCGTATCTGTAATACTGCAATACTGAGCTATTTCTATGAGCATGCGCGCTAAGAAGAAAAATATTGAACGATAAAAAAACGTTATGCAAAAACTCTCTATTATTTAAGCCTTTAACTAATAAATTTCTATTTTCTTGTATAAAAAAACTATTTTTAACTATTTTAATTGTGAACCCATTTTATTCTGAAATCTTGTAAATTATTTAGCAATAATTTGAACAAATCTCCTAATTTTTTTTTAATTTTAAAATATTGACATTTAGTAGTTTAAAAGCTCCTTTTTTCAACCTAATATTATGTTTTTCTAATATTTAGTGAAATATTAAATTCAATGAAATTTCAAAAGTTTTCAAAATTTTTTGGAGGTTCACATGTTAAAAAATATGGTAGGTAAAAATCAAATACCATGTAAAAAAGGCTTAACAAGGACACAATTCTGAATTAATAAACTCAAATTAACTAAACTCACTTAACTAAACTTATTAACTTAAACTATGAAAATAATTAACTCAAGTTAACAAACTCAAACGTTAATTAACAACTCTTTTAATTATTGTTGTTATGATTTAAATCTATACTTATAAAAAATTTTAGAACATTTTTAAGAACTTTACATAAATGGGTTTTTTAAAAAGTAGCTTATATCTAAATTTGTTTTCATTATAATTACAATCTATACGCCAAATTTGAAGAAAATCTACGACGGCGAGAAAAAGGTATTACAAAAATACGTACTTACGTATTAACGCCACCGCAGCTACAGATTTGGCGGTTTTTAAGTGGCGCCAATCTACATTTAAAATTTTTGTGACAAATCATAAAATATATAAAACACTTTATTTAAAATCAAAATACTTTATTTAAAATCAAAACACTTCATTTAAAAACAAAGTAGTCAATCGGATTTCGGTGGAAAATGGGCCAATATAGAGCAGACAAAACAGTCTCTATTTTGGCGCATTGGCAGCTCTTTATTGGCGCATTAGCGCAACTTCTGCTGCGGTGGTGTTAATACGTAAGTACCCAAAAATATATGTTGATTTCACATGGAATGAATGCACTAAAAAATGACGATTGCCAACAACACACTGCATACTCCTAAAAAGAAGATGGAACAAACTAATAATTAGAGGTTCATCTTTCTCCTTAGTCATTTATTTATATATTATTGATCATTTTTATTTTAATATTATCCTTCGTAAATTTTTTATACTCGGTGAAACTATATTTATTGTATACTTCGTTAAATAACTTTACAAGCTTTAGAATTTCGAACTAAACTTCAGCAATAAAAGATTTTCAGTTGCAGTTTTTATAAATTCAGTTACAGTTACAGTTCTTAATGTAATCATATGCGAAAGGCGGGAATAATGTCATTTAAAATTAATTTATAATGAATTGAATTTCAACTATTTACAATTCAAAACATATTAAATAAAATTATTATTTGCTATATAAAAAATATACAAAAAATTTATGAATGAAAATAATTTTATTTAACACGCTATTCTTAAATAAATCAAGAATTTTTAGAATTGCATTCTATTTCATTGTCGAAATTATTGAAAATGTTTACATTTTGAAACATTACCGTATCAAGATTAACAAATTTTGTAATTATTATAAAAATCCTGTTTTAATTTTTATCAATAGTAACAATAAAAATTGCATTTATAATTTTCACAGAAAAAATATAAATATGAGAAAAGCAGAAATGAATTTAAATAAGATCTATTTAATTTTTCTATTAAAAAACACAAATTTCCTCAAAATAACTAGACAATTATTTTAAGTACAGTATTATATACATTTTTTAATAAAAATTTCATCATCAGAATAAAAATTCAGTTAATAAAAATTTCATCATCAGAATATGTACCAACTAATATTCTAGTCTAACAAATCACAAAATGGTGTGAAAAAACAATTTTTTCAAAAAATATATGATTTTTCCTTGTGATAAAATAAAAAAGATTCTTCATTTAATCTTTATATTTCTTTCCAAACACTGAATTAATCATTAAGTCATTTAAATTAGAGCAGTTTTAAATGTAAAACAATAAAAAAAATAAGATCGATTTTCAAAATTATAATAATAATAATGACAAAAAACAAGCATTTTTCTACATAACTATATTTTCTTTTAATGTAACAATAAAATCTTAACAACCGGCAGATCTAAGAATGTAAATAAAAGTCCATATCACATACGTATTTAAAATATAAAAATGATACTAACCTTTCCTTGAAACAATTAAAAGGAATTTAATTAATGTCTTGAGACTTAGAAAAATAAAAGATTGTTCATTTATCGAACCAAAACAAAACGCATTTTATGTAAACTCTATGAGCGAAATGAAATTCAATCTCTACGCAATGCAGACGATTAATTCGATCGATCAAACTGCAGGTGAAAGCGATGCCATTCCGAGAAATAAAAATTTTATTTTCGTGTCAGGGTAAGCATTTTAGCAAAGATGTGTCATAACAATAACGTTTTTTTTTCTTATTTTTTATTTAATAGATCTGAATTTAAACAAGTAATATGAAAAAAAAAATTTTTAAGTCAATTCCTCCTTTTTTTCCCACTATATTGCAGAAAATCCTTTATGAATAATTTTCATTCATTTTTTTAAGTTTATCTGGCGCCATCTATTGATAGATACATGTAACTTAAATCTAAAAAAAGCTAAAATTAATTAATTAAATTTAATTACTGAATTAATATTTGAAAAAACTGTATTAACATCAAGTGTCATCGACTACAAGTTCAAAAAATGTATTTGGATTTGAGTGGATGAATAAAAAGTATTTTATGAATGATTGAACAAGATATATAAAGGGAGAGCGGGAGCTAATAGAAGAAATTGAAAAATGGAGCAGAATTATTCTTTGAGAATTATTCTTTGAGAACTATTCTTTATTCTTATTCCTTAACAATTATTTTTTTATTCTTATTCTTTGAAAATTATTCTTTTCTTATTCTTTTTATTATTTGATTTATTTTATTAAGAATAAAAAAATCTTCAGTAATTAAGAAATATTATTCATTTAATAAATCGCAAGAATTTTGGCCTCATACATCATCAAACTATCACAATTAAAACAGAGGAATAACTGTTTATCTGTCAGACAGATTATTTCACTCATTTATTTAGAGATTTAAACTATTATAATATTATATAACTGTCGTAAGAAATTTTAAAATAAATGAATTACTGTTGTTAAAAACCAAATATATTCCCTAAATTTGTGTAAAAAATAAAAAATAAATTCTTAAAACCGTTTCATTAATCTTCTATGTTTTATGAGAATAGTTAGATATAATCCGAACACGGATTGCGTTTAATAGTAAGCATCTGGTTTAAAGGCGGAAACGAACGAGTCAATTATTTGACTCGTTCATTACTTGAATCAATTATTTGACAGAGGTGCAAAGCTGTAAAGATAAAAAAATATATAAATAAATAAAAATAATTATAATAAAGTGTAATTTTTCTCATCTAGTTTTAGGCGAATTTCTAGGATTCTCATAGGTCTAATTTTAGGTTCGATTTAAACATTTATAATATTATATAACTGTCTTAAGAAGTTAAAATTAAATTAATTACTACTGTCAAAAGCAACTAAATTCCATTACTTTCTGTAAAAAATAAAAATAAAAATTCTTCTCTTCAATAAACCTCCATCTTTTGTGAGAGTAGCTAAATATAGTCCGACCATCGATTGCATTTAAAAATAGTAAACATCTGATTTAACGGCAGAAACGAACGAGTCAATACTTGACAGACGTACAAAGCAGCTTAGAAAGAAAAAATTATAATAGAATGGAATTTTTCTCATCTAGTTTTTCTTTTATTAGCGTGTAATCTAAAATTTTTATGATTAAAAATTAAAATTATTTTTATTCCATTTATAAAATCCCACCTCAATAATATATCCTTCCTTTAATGCCGTTCGTTTTGAATTCGTCCGACTTGGCTGCCTGCCAATCTGCAATACAATCGGTGATCGAGTTACGAATCGGTGAATGTAAATATATACAGTAGAACCACTGTAAGTCGAACTTCAAGGGAGACGCCAAATAGTTCGAGTTATAGAGTTTTCGACTTATGGAGGATTTCGACTTTTGCGGATTTTGTAAGGAAATATTCGACATGTAGAGGTTTAGATTTGCTTCGCTAGAGTTCAAATGAAATCAATAGCAATAATAAGAATAAGAAGAATATTTCATAGAATTGGTTATTCTATTTATTGTATACTCATACATTGTTTTCTAAAAAACAATGACGTGCATTATCGGCAAATCCTTGAAGTCCGTAACTTATATTTCTTCGAGCTATAGAGGTAATTAGTTTCAAATGATCGAGTTGTAACGATTGTAAAATCAAACATTGCTAATGTTCGAGATACAGAGGCCTATTTTTTTTTTTTTTTTTTCGAATTACGGAAGGAAAATATATACCAAAATGGCTTGTGGGGATTGACTAATTATTTCGACATATAGAGGGTTGAAATTTAGAGTAATGGAGATTTTGGGGTTTGAAGGGAAGGGAACAAAAAAAATTTTCTAGTTTTAGTGTATTTGTATTTTTGTATTTTGTAAAGTTTTGCTTTATTTTTTTTCTTATTTTCTATTTTGTCTAAGTATTTGGAGTTTTTGCATATTTCGACTTATCGAGGTTTGACTGTATATATATATATATATATATATACACTCATGTCCATAAATTAAAGATAATTCAGAATCACACAGAAATTGAACTCTAAAATAAAAATTTCACCTGTAGAATTATCACACACATCTTGAAGAAGAATATGCAAATTACAGGACACCACCAGATGGCGCGGATAGTACGTCACAAGGACGAGAGTGTAAGAGAGGGGTATATAAGGAATGGTGGCAAAGAAGTAAAATTGTTCACAAGCGCTTTAAAAGCCTTTCAGTGCAATAACCGCATAGTTATGGCACAAAGGAAGCATTTGGATGATTTTTTACGTGGTAGAATTATCGGACGTCTGGAATGTGGACGTACCCAGCTGGAAGTATCCGAGGAACTTGGAATCGCCCAGAGTGTCATCTCCAGGCTTTGGCAACGATTCCAAGACGATGGTAATGGGAGTAGATGTTACAGCACAGGTCTCCCCCGAGTTACAGCGCCGAATGAGGACCGGTATTTAGCAGTTACTGCCAAAAGAAACAGACGGAGCAGACCTGTCTCGTCAGCTCTCTTCAGCTACCGGTACGACAGTTTCAAAGCAGACTGTGTACAGACGCTTAGGGCACATTGGTCTATATGCTCGTAGGCCTGTCAGATGTGTTCCACTTACCGCAACTCACTGTCGCCTGCGATTAACCTGGAGTAGAGAGCATGCATTGTGGACACCGCAACAGTGGTCTTGTGATGTTTTCCGACGAGTCCAGGTTTAGTTTGCAGTCTGATTATCGCCGGACTTTCATATGGAGAGCGCCAGGTACCGTTACCACCAAGAGAACACCATTGAACGACACCGTTACGGTAGTACAGGATGGCTCGTTTGGGGAGGAATTATTCTTGGTTACAGAACTGACCTGCATGTTCAGAGTGTAACGATGACAGGCCACATCTATCGGGATGTCATTCTGGAACAACATGTACGTTTGTTTCGGGGCGCCATGGGTGCTGAATTTCTGTTTATGGATGACAACTCCCGTCCTCACCGTGCAATCATTGTAGACGAATGC
Organism: Caerostris darwini; assembly: GCA_021605075.1. Classification (NCBI taxonomy): domain Eukaryota; kingdom Metazoa; phylum Arthropoda; class Arachnida; order Araneae; family Araneidae; genus Caerostris; species Caerostris darwini. The sequence continues at coordinate 124,150 of BPLQ01004733.1, forward strand.
CTTCAATTGGAGGATATCCCCCGTATGGATTGGCTAGCATACTCACCGGACTTGAATCCAATAGAGCATGTGTGGGATATGCTTGGCCGACGAATTGCAGCCCGTCAACCCCCCTCCCACCTGTCAACCGGAACTTCAGAGGGCATTGTTGAAGTGATGAGTGGTGTAATATTCCCCAAGATCAGATTGATAATTTGATACTCAGCATGCCTAGGCGTTGTAAGGCCTGTATTGCATCATTTGGGGAGACATACTCCATATTAACCATCATACTAACCATGTTATACTGTTTTTTGTAAATAGGTATTTTCTTGAAATTTGCTCCAGGGAATAAAAATCGCAATTTTTATTGATTATGTCAAACATATAGCATCTTTTTTGCTCTTTAACTTTTGTTTAATAAATAGACTTTACAAATAAGTCAAATTTGTTTTGCTTCTGTCACTTTCTTTGTCTGAACTTCATTATCCTTAATTTATGGACATGAGTGTATATAGATAGGTACAAATATTAGAATGATATGTATATATATATATATATATATATTAGAAACATTTTATAGCTTTTACATAATGGCATTAATTTTAATACTACAAAAATCATTCTGAATTATTAAATTAAAGAAATTTTATTGGATTACAATGTTTCTGTTATTAAATATTTTTTATTATGAAATGATATTAAAAACTATCTACTTTTTAAAATATTGTTAAAAAACTCATTCTTTTTCTATTTACTTAATAGTCAGCAATAAAATTTGTAATTTACGATTGTAAGGATTCAGCAGTTTCCCCTTTAACTAATTAATTTGATAAAAAAAAAAGTTAAAAATTCCAGATATATTGATAGATAAAAAGTTTTTAAAATTTCATTAATATGCATTAATATTAATATTCCGGAGACATTTAAATTTATAATTGTCTTTCTTAAATTTGGAATATAAATATCCGATATTCAAGTGTATGGTGTATGGCAGGGGTCTCCAAACTTTCCAGCCTTAAGGCCATACTGTTTACTCTAGTAAAGTACCAAGGGCCAAAATCGTTTTACTTTTTTTCGCCATTATCTATAATTTCTAGACTAGTCGCCGAGTACGCGCTCTGAGCGAGCATACGCTTACTAAATTCACTGGTTCAATTACTACAATTACGAATGTGTTTATCGATACGACCGTGACACTTGACAACATCTATTGGTTAAAAGTTGAAATGGGTAGGTATAACTACCGAGGGTAACCGCGGGATGTTCGCTAGTTTATAATGTTAGTGGGATTCATTTCAATTATTTGTTATTTGCTATGCGTAAGTTAAATTTTCTGCGTATTATGCTTTATCTAGCAAGTCAATAAAACCGAGTTATTGTCATTCTGTGTTTTTTTATCCGACTTATTACAGCAACAATAAGCAATTCGCTGTCGCGGGCCGGATTGAGGACACTGGCGGGCCGTAGTTTGGAGACCCTTGATCTATGGCGTTAATAATGAAAGTGAGTGGTATTGATAGAATAAGGAATTCTTTTTCCTTATAAAATACAGAATGTCAATGTTTCTGATTATATTAGCTTTCGAACACTTTCTATACTCTAATAGATTTAAATGTGTATGTTATGTAATCATATTTTTCTTACTATGTAAGTGTATATGCACTGTCATGGAGTAACATAGCTGAAAATATTAGAATGAATTTGAAATAACAAATAAAAAATATAACACACATTTCAAAACTGTAAAATAATTTTTTGTTTGGCCTTTTGAAATAAATAAATACAACTTACAAAAATATTATATAAATATTTCGTTAATATCAGATAAGTAACGACAATATTTTCTGTATTCGATAAACATCGATTAATTATTATTAAAAAAAATCACAAATGACATTCTGATGACATTACACATTCTTAAATAAAGCAGATTAAATAATTTTAAATTAAAGTCTTTATACAATTACAAACAAAAGAAATTCTGAAGTATGCAGCATTTTTAATTCTTAAAAAAATATCTATTTTAAAATAATTCATCAAAAGAATCTGAAATAATTTATATAATACATTGACAATACATAAATTACGATTGTGCGAAATGCAATAAATCTATCTAGGTCAGCGATCTCCAAATGTTGTTGATGTCGTACCCCTAAGATGAAAATAATAATGTTTACCCCATATAACATATATATATATATATATAATTATTTATTTATTTAAATTAAATTTCTAATTCACATTTTTAATTTAGAATGAATTTAATGTGAACAATTGCATTTGTTTAATAGCATCTGACAAATCTGGTTTGATACTATCTTTGAATGCAGTTCAAAACTTTGGTTTATTCGATGTCTTTGTTGTACCCTCAAGTATAACTTTCATCCTGTTGTACGTGTACCCTCAAGTACAACTTTCATCTTGTGGAATGCGCACCACACTTTGGAGACCACTAATCGAGACAATAAGCAAAACTGTGCGTTAAAGTGGTTTTTATTTAAATAATGGCAACTCAAAAATGAATAAAATATCTAAAATTTATTCTTAGAATTTATATTGAATCTTAATAGTTTTCACTATTAATTTTAAGTTAATCATTAACAATGTAATATATTTTATTCATTGTAATGTTCATGTCAATACAAATAAAATCATATCCACACATACATAAAATGAACTGTAGTTAAAAATTATAAATAATTTACTTCACTAGAAAAAAAAAATATATATATATATATTTTCTAGTGAAGTAAATTATATATATTGTAATTGAAAGAACTATATATATGTTTGGCTAAAAAGAAATTTACAGTCTTCTACAACTTAAAGCTACTACAAAAAACTTCTAATGAAATATTAATAGCACTATCTCTAATTATTGCTAATAAATTAAAATACATTTTAACAACCTTACATTTTTAAAGAGGAATTAAAAATAATTTTTGAATGACAATACATGATTTCATTTTGAATAATGAAAGGTTTTTAATTATGAATTGTACTGCCAGTAATATAAAATTTAAGCTGAACTTATTTTACTTATCATAAATACTATCATCTTAAAATTCTTTTGGTAAATTGCAATCAATGGGAAAAAAAAAGATAATATAAGAACTATTGCATTTAACAAATGTTTTTTAATACAAGAATCTTACAGGATCCTATCCATAGAAGTTATTATATAATTTTATTTTGTACTTATGTAAATTTTATTTTTTTTCTAATGGTAATTTCTAATACTGAAATTGGACAGATTATTACTCATTGATAATTTTAATGCTGTAGTAGCATAGAATGCTGTTTTAAATAAAAGTGGAAGAAATATAATAGATCTCATAAAATTTTCTCAATCACATTTCTCCTTCTTTAGAAATATTATCAAATAGCAATGTTAGGAAGCTTAAGCTTCATCAAGCATGTAAGTTTCCTTATTATGTCCTTTTATTTGTAGCATAACCATATACGTCACGAAATAATAAATGGCCATGTTGACACAAAATCCATTTTTTATCTAATTGTTTGCTGTATTAGTCAACAGTAAAAAATATATATATTTGTAATAAATTGAGCATCTTCTACAATAAATATTCCGTTCTACAAGACTTTAATCTAGTTTGAATGCTGATAATGCTAAATCAACAGAAGACTATGCAGCACTACTTGCTTTAAAAATGTTATTGTCAAGGATAAAATTATTAATATTGTAGATATAATGTAGATTGAGCTTCATTCTGATGCACTCTGCACTTTTAATTAGCCAAGTTAGTTCTTAGCCAATCTAAGTATTTAGTAACTCTAGTGTAAACTCCAGGATAACCACGTTGAGCACAAAGTTTCCCAAATGAGACCACTCCAACCAAGTAGTAATGCTTTTCATTGCCAACAGCTAACAATGGACCACCAGAATCCCCCTGCAAAAAAACATTTTATATTTAATAATAACATGCAATACTCTTTAATATATAGTTTTAGTGTTAAAATTAACAGATGGGCTGAAAAGTTCATAGGCTAACACATAGATGGCACTACTAGTATTAAATCCATATGATTTTTAGTTAGCCCTCACCTTCAAATGACACGTGCATAAATTTGACAGCTGTTGCACTATTAGTATGTGAGTTATAGGATTTTTAGTATTAATAGTGCAACAGCTGTCAAATTTATACGCGTGTCTTTTGAAGGTTAGAGCTAACTAAAAATCACATGGAATTAATACTAGTAGTGCCATCTATGTGTTAGCCTACGAACTTTTCAGCCTGCCTGTTACATATGTGATATATAAATTTGAAAATCTGTTTGTTTGTCGTTTATACAAATTCATAGTTTATAACCTAAAGCTTTCTAATTTGGACTACATAGGTTATGACTTACGTAAAGCGTTAGGTTACTTTAAAACTAGGGGATTCCCCCCTTTTCTTCCTGTTTTCTGATCTTTAATTCCATCCATTTAATGAGAGGGTCTAAAACGTTTTTCTGAGTGATTTTCAAAGATCCTAATTCTTTGGATTCACTGGTATTTTCGACTTTCTTCTACGACCATTATAAAGATTTATAAGAGTTTATGGTACTTACGTACTAACGGTACCTTGGCGACAATTAGTGAAAACGCGCCAACCGCCGCTGCAGATTTGGCGGTTTTTACACAACAATATGGCGTCGAAACTCAGCAAATCTACAGCCGTTAAGATTGCAGCCATTTAAAAAGCTCCAAATCTGCAGGGGTTACTGTATTGGCGCCACTGAAAAATCGCCAAATCTGCAGGGGTTCCATTGGCGACACTTAAAAACGCCAAGTCTGTCGCCAAGGTACCGTTAGTACGTAAGTACCGAGTTTATAAATAGATTATTGTTCGCGCAAGGATACCCCTAGCGGCGGAAAAAGTGTATATATGCGCCTGCGTGCGCAGTGCTGCCAGTGTTAAGTGTCGTGCCAGTTCGGCTAGAGCAGGGATGGGCAAACTACGGCCCGCGGGCCAACTCCGTCTCCCCGGAAGGTTCTATCCGGCCAGCGGATAGAATTTTAATTTGCCGGTCCGAGGCAAATTAAAAGAAATATATATTATAAATCCATCTCCTTTTCTACTTTGATTAAATATTTTTTTTTTCTTCCTTTTTTTCAAAGGACAAAAAAGCTAAAACTTAATATATTTGCTGGGCAGCTAGCTAAGAACGACTTGTCTCATTTCCGGAGGTTAAATTCAATACCTTCAGTAAATGAAGAGAAGCTTAAGAATTATGAAGATGGCTTGAAAAAAGTCATTCAAACAGAATTGGATATTTTTACCATGCCTTTCAACGTAAATTGTGAAGCAGTGAGGTCAGATTAGCAGGTTGAATTAATTGAGTTACAATGTAATCATCTCAAGCAGTTGTTTCTAAATATGCCAAAGTTATAGTTTTACAAATAATTATCGAAAGTAAGTTTCCCAAATTTAATATAGCAAGTCCAGAAAATCAGTGCTATGTTTGCTTCATCTTACACGTGTGAACAAGTGTTTTCCACTATGAACCTTAGAAAGAATTATTTCAGAAGTAAACTGACAGATGAGCATTTAGCCTCGTTCCTTAGAATCAGTACATCTCACTTCGAACCTTAATATAAGGGACTTCCAAAAATGAAGTCTCAATTTCTTTGATCACCTTAACATATTTAAATTGTAATACTTGTATATTGTTTTTAAAATTTTAGAAAAATTTATCTTGGCCCGCCAAACTTTTTTATTTCAATTTTTGGCCCGCGACCGAAAAAGTTTGCCCATGCCTGGGTTAGAGTGAAACAGCATAGCTGTGAGTGGCTATAGCTGTTACGTTAATAAATGTGTTTATTAAGTTTTTAATAAGTGTGGATCATTGTGTTAGTGTGTGAGTGTGATTCATGATATACAGTCCACTGTGTGTTTGAGAGCAAAAACATCTGTACGAGTTACTATTGTACGAGAACAATTATATTTATTTTATAATTTATTATATATTTTAAAGTTTGGAAGCTTAAAAATTCCAATATATAATATGTTTTACATAATAACTAATGTAAAACATATAATATACTTGCAGAACCCAGCATACGTTGTCCTGCCAAAAGAAAAAAAAATGCATTGTAGAAAATTACATATCGCGAATATATTCATGCTCCAATGTATGTGTATACTAATTTTCATGAATATCGTTTGAACGGTATATATGGTTAGATGAAATGCTGCAGCATCCTCTGATGACAAATAAAAATAAGGTGGATAGCGCGAATCTATTTTCCATACTCGAATACATATTATTACCAATTTTCATAGCGATGGGTTGAACGGTATAGAAGTTGATATACTGCAACACCATCTACAACAAAGGGGATAGTATAAAAACATTCTCCATGTTTTGTCAAGCTTTTTAGCACACAAAAAATTTCATCAAAATCGCTCAAACCGTTTAGGAGGAATTCAGTGACAAACACATGTACAGAAGAATTATAAATATAAAGATTGGAATTTGAAAAAAAACAAAAAACAATCGATTTACACTCATGTCCATAAATTAAGGATAATTCAGAATCACACAGAAATTGAACTCTAAAATAAAAATTTCACCTGTAGAATTATCACACACATCTTGAAGAAGAATATGCAAATTACAGGACACCACCAGATGGCGCGGATAGTACGTCACAATGACGAGAGTGTAAGAGAGGGGTATATAAGGAATGGTGGCAAAGAAGTAAAATTGTTCACAAGCGCTTTAAAAGCCTTTCAGTGCAATAACCGCATAGTTATGGCACAAAGGAAGCATTTGGATGATTTTTTACGTGGTAGAATTATCGGACGTCTGGAATGTGGACGTACCCAGCTGGAAGTATCCGAGGAACTTGGAATCGCCCAGAGTGTCATCTCCAGGCTTTGGCAACGATTCCAAGACGATGGTAATGGGAGTAGATGTTACAGCACAGGTCTCCCCCGAGTTACAACGCCGAATGAGGTATTTAGCAGTTACTGCCAAAAGAAACAGACGGAGCACAGCATCAGACCTGTCTCGTCAGCTACCGGTACGACAGTTTCAAGGCAGACCGTGTACAGACGCTTAGGGCACATTGGTCTATATGCTCGTAGGCCTGTCAGATGTGTTCCACTTACCGCAACTCACTGTCGCCTGCGATTAACCTGGAGTAGAGAGCATGCATTGTGGACACCGCAACAGTGGTCTTGTGTGATGTTTTCTGACGAGTCCAGGTTTAGTTTGCAGTCTGATTCTCGCCGGACTTTCATATGGAGAGCGCCAGGTACCCGTTACCACGAAGAGAACACCATTGAACGACACCGTTACGGTGGTGCAATACGGCTCGTTTGGGGAGGAATTATTCTTGGTTTCAGAACTGACCTGCATGTTCAGAGTGTAACGATGACAGGCCACATCTATCGGGATGTCATTCATGAACAACATGTTGTTTCAGGGCGCCATGGGTGCTGAATTTCTGTTTATGGATGACAACGCCCATCCTCACCGTGCAAACATTGTAGACGAATGCCTTCAATTGGAGGATATCACCCGTATGGATTGGCCAGCATACTCACTGGACTTGAATCCAATAGAGCATGTGTGGGATATGCTTGGCCGACGAATTGCAGCCCGTCAACCCCCTCCCACCTGTCAACCGGAACTTCGGAGGGCATTGCTTGATGAGTGGTGTAATATTCCCCAAGATCACATTGATAATTTGATACTCAGCATGCCTAGGCGTTGTAAGGCCTGTATTGCATCGTGAGGGAGACATACTCCATATTAACCATCATATTAACCATGTTATACTGTTTTTTGTAAATAGGTTCTTTTTTGAAATTTGCTCCAGGGTGTAAAAATCGCAATTTTTATTAATTATGTCAAACATATAGCATCTTTTTTGCTCTTTACCTTTTGTTTAATAAATAGACTTTACAAATAAGTCCAATTTGTTTTGCTTTTGTCTCTTTCTTTGCCTGAACTTCATTATCCTTAATTTATGGACATGAGTTTAGTATATTTTCTTCAATAATCCTTATAGTCTTAAGCTTATCCATGTAGTCGTAAGCCTTCATCTTTGACCATATAGTTATGTAAAAACTTAAAATAATGTAAATAGACAAGCGATTGCATGAATTTTTAAGGGACAAATTTTCCCGATCATCAGTGGGTCCATGTTACTGTGGTTATGAATTGTTTACGTCTCACTCGGGCTACTGAGTGTGTTAAAAGAAATAAGCTAATTAACTGTAAAGAAATACGAAAATTACCTGGCAAGCATCTTTAGAGCCATCTAAAGTTCCGGCACAAAGATATTCTTCGGTTATGTTTAGCTCCCTTTGGTAGGCTCTTCTGCACATTTCCTGAGTTTGAATGTCGAAGCTGGCCTCCATCAGAATGTCGCTAGATGGACCATCTGGAAAGGGAGGCTGGATTAAATACTTAAATTGGACTATATTAAGTGATTTCATGCATATTTTGCATGTACATAATACCTCCTAATGAGATTTTCGTCATTAGACTGGATAGACTTGTCAAATAGATAACTGTAGACTGTCAATAGACTCGCCATTAGTCTATGGGATAACACATATAGACAGTCATAGATTCAAATGAGGCAATTCAATTTCAAATTTATAAAAAATAATGGGTATGATACAGTCATAAGAATTTGGTAAGATTCTTTCATAAAATCTAATTCAAATTATTTATGCTGATTTATATAAAGCATATATTTTACGTTTATTTTCATTCTTTTAATGATGAGAATCAAGAAAAATTTTTAGCAGCCAGTTTACTTTATTCACAACATTTAAAAATTCAGAATGAAGAAAGAATTTCCAGTTTATTTATTTAACATTTATTCATTATCTAATAGAGTCTGATTGATAAAACCTAGATATCGTAGAGCCTCTGTAAGTCGAACTTTAAGTGAGACGCCAAATAATTCGAGTTATAAAGTTTTCGACTTATGGAGTAGAGGTTTAGATTCTTTCTAACTTATTTTGAGTTAGAGAGGTAAAATAAATAAAAATTCAAGTTACAGAGGTCATAAACATGCTTATTTGCAACTTAAAAATTATATTATGTACTACAATAAAAAATCCAAAATAATTCCGAAACAACCTTAAAATTAAAAATATTATGTATTAAGAAAGTCAGTTATTATTATATTTTTTTTCTTTAGACAAATTGATCGTTCTCTATCTATAGCAGTGGTCTCCAAACTACGGCCCGCCAGTGTCATCCATCCGGCCCGCGACAGCGAATAACTTATTGTTGCTGTAATAAGTTGGATAAGAAAACACAGAAGGATAATAACTCGGTTTTATTCACTTGCTAGGTAAAGGTTAATGACAAGTATAATACGCAAAAAATTTAACTTAAGCATAACAACTAACAAGTAATTGAAATGAATCCCACTAACATTATAAACTAGTGAATATCCCGCGGTTACCCTCGGTAGTTATGTTGGGGTAAAGAGTATCTCATATGTATGTATATCGATGTTTGGAATGTATATATCCTGAATCAAACATATGATTTTTATCCTGAAAATCCCTCAGGAACGGAAAAGCTAAATTTACGCAAATGAAACAGCGGGATATCCACTTGCAAAAAAATACTAATGATATTTATGTAATTGTCATTTTTCACTGACAGTAGCAAGCGTATGGTCGCTCAGAGCGCGTACTCGGCGACTAGTCTAGAAATTATAGATAATGGCATAAAAATTAAAACGGTTTTGGCCCTTGGTACTTACTGGAGTAAACAGTATGGCCCTAAGGCTGGAAAGTTTGAAGACCCCTGATCTATAGCATTATCTAAGCTACTATAAAGAACAGAAAATTATTTTTCTTCCGAGTTGCTATTTCATAAAATTGATTATTCTATTTACTATATACTCATACATTGTTTTCTAAGAAACAATGACGTGTATTGTCGGCAAATCCTTAAAGTCGGTAACTTATTCTTCTTCGAGCTATAGAGGTAATTAGTTTCAAATGGTCGAGGTTGTATGGTTATGTAAAGAGTGTAAAATCAAACATTGCTAATTGTTCGAGATACAGAGGTCCAATTTTTTTTTCGAGTTACGGAGGGAAAATATATACGAAAATGGCTTGTGGGGATTGACTCATTATTTCGACTTATAGAGGGTGGAAATTTCGAGTAATGAAGGTTTCGGGGCTTGAAGGGAAGGGAATAAAAAAAATTTTCGTGTTGTGGAGATTTTCGACTTATTGAGATTCGACTTAAAGATGTTCTACTGTATATTTTATATTATGAAGTTTAAGTAATAAATACATAAATTTATACATTTGTTAAAATACATAAATTTTGGATTTCTTTTTTGTTTTGTGTTCTTTTGATTCAGAGTATAGCATATGAATAGCAAATGAAAACACATCACACACAAGCGAAAACTTTAAGAAATATGTTGTTCATTTTTTCAATTCCTTCTATTAGCTCACACTCTCCCTATATATATGTTCAAATTTTCAATCGTTCATGAAATACTTTTTATTCATCCACTCCAGTTCAAATAAATTTTTTTTTGAACTTGTAGTTTATGACACTGGATGTTGATACAGTTTTTTCAAATATTAAATTTAATTAAATAATTTTAATTAAATTCATTAAATTTAATTAAATAATTTTAGTTTTTTTTAGATTTAAGTTACATGTATTTACCAATAGATGGCGGCAGATGTAAGAGGAATATTTCAACTTTATTTGTAAAGAATTTTTTTGCAATAGAGTGAAAAAAAAAGTAGGAATTGACTTTAAAATTTTTTTTTTTTATATCACTTGTTTATTCTGCTTTCTTTTGATTCAAAGTATACCATATAAATAGCAAATGAAAACACATAGCACACAAGCGAAAACTTTAAGAAATATGTTGTTCATTTTTGAATCAGTGTAACAAAAGTTGATGCAAACTTACTGAATCTCACGGTTCCGAATCCGATGACGGTAGCGGTCCTACCAGACAGATCTTCGTCGTAGAGGCTGTCAAAAGGTAAGCACACAGGAGATATTATGTTCGTGAACTGAACAGGCCGACTAAGGCGTAGCACAGCGATATCGTTTTTATAGGTGCGGGGATCGAATCGTTCATGCCGGCGAACGGCATCAACACCAACTTCGATGGCGCCCGGCTCGTTGTCGATTCTCAGGTCATGGGCACCCAGTCTTATTCTCAGTTGGTTAGGCCTCAACCTGTTGGAAGAGAGCAGTTCATGAGCATAAAAAAACAGCTTATTCTTTGAAATGATCTGAAAGTTAATCATTAATAAATAAAAGTAATTTTTCAATGAATTTCATAAGCTGAAAAATCAAATCAAAAATATCTATAACAAGTAATATAAAAAAAAAAAAAAAATTTTACAATTAATTCCAACTTTTTTTCACTATATTGCAGAAAGTCCTTTATAAATAATTTTCATTCATTTTTTTTAAGTTTATCTGGCGCCATCTGTTGATAGATATATGCAACTTAAATCTAAAAAAAAATAAAATTAATTAATTAAATTTAGTTAATGAATTAATATTTGAAAAAACTGTATTAACATCCAGTGCCATCCACTACCAGTTCAAAAAGAATGTATTTGAACTTGAGTGGATGAATAAAAAGTATTTTATGAACGATTGAAAATTTGAGCGAGATATATATATATAGGGTGAGTGTGACATAAAAGAAGGAATTGAAAAAACAGTTTATTCCTTGAAATGATCTGGAAGTTAATCATTAATAAATAAAAGTAATTTTTCAATGAATTTCTTAAACTGAAAATTCAAATCAAAAGTATCTATAAAAATATTGTTTCTCCTTCATTTCCTTATTGAATAATTTATCAAAAAACAATATCTATTTTGGTATCGAAGAGACAGAAAGAGCTACTTGTTCTTTTAAAGGTTCACTGTCAACAGATAGTTCTTTTTATTAAATTCATTGCTTCAAAAACAATTAGATGAAATGAATTCGAATTACTATAATGTAATATATTTCCTTTTTCCCCATAGAGGTTTTCATAAAATATAACATTCCATTATAAAAATTGTCCATTTGAATTCTGTGAAGATTTGAGAAAAAAAAAACTGAAATTTCTTTTAAATTATTCATCTGAACATTATATAGATTCTAAGAATTTAACATCATAGTTATAAAAAAATTAAGGCGTGATTAAATGTTCGAAAATTGCATCAGCTTGCATGTGGAAAAATCAACTTATCAATTGTAACATCATCGTGCAGAAGTTGTCAGATTCATTGGTTTAGTTTGTCGCTATACGGTCATTTTGTGCGCACTTTAGGCTAATTTGACTGGGACCTATAGCTTAACGGGGTGTCAGATTGAAATGAAATTATTGAAAATATAAGTCTAGGAATGACACGTAAATTATTTGGATCAGAAATAAAAAATTACTATACATATCTGATGGCAGTAGTCTCCTATTAAAGCCGTTTAAAGTGTCTATGGAGGGTTATCGACTAAGACCTGAAACTTTGAAATCACTGTTTCATCAATATAATAGAACACTATATAAACAAACTATAGAATTTTAAGATGGATTCATCATACTCTGAAGAAAGAAGAAGTTCCCCAGCGGGAAAAATAATAACTATTTACGTATGTACATATCGTTTTTGTTGTCATACAGCACATGCTACAACAGGGCGGCAAAGTATAAAAGCAGTGGAAGAAAGAGAATAGAGCGTGTAAAAAATCTGCGATTACCCACCAAGGGGAGCTTCAATCTCTGAAGCTAATTGACTTTTCAACCACTTTCCATATATCAGCACACTCACAAAGCATTGCAATAGATATAATATTGTTTGCAACAACAGTTAGACGGCATTCTTTTGTGGATATTAGAATGAGCTATCAAATTTCAGAACGCAAAGAAGGTATTATTGAAAATAGCATTCAATTTAACCTCAATCGTGTTTCTAATCATGATGAGCGAATACCTACAGATGTCATTATCATGCATGTGGAAAGAGTTATTATCTTGCATAGTGTTACAGAACGAGGGCTTAGTATAGAGGTGGCCAACCCAAATGATCTTAAGAGCCACTTTGGAAAGCATCATAACACCTTGGGCCATATATAAAATTATATATTCCCATATTAGATTTAGACCTTCTATAGACATTTTTTGGAGTGAAAAATTGAAACACAATGAGTTATTATTATTGTGTTTACTTATTATTCTTACATATAAACATAGACAATATAATAATAATGATACTAAACGCACATTAAAAAGAAATATATAACACTAAAAATGAAATACATAATATATATAAATATAAATGAAATTAAAAAAAATGAAATCATTATCATCATTTTATTTTACTAGTGCGATATTTGTTTCTTCACTCTTTCACTTAGTTTTTTTTTAATTATTTATTTTTCTTTACAAAAACAGTAGCAGGAGTTAAACATTTTAAATACTTTTAAGTATTTAATTGTATATTCTTTTATTCTATATTGTAAGAAAACTATACAGTTTCTAAACTCCTCATAATTTTTTGTTTGTATGAGTATGTTAATTAAGTTTATATTTTTATACAAAAAAATTGTATCAATTATTTATAATTATATCTAACTGCGAGATATCTGTTGTTATGAATAATTAGTATGAATAATTATATATGAATAATATATTATGAATAATTAGTTGCTCTTATATGAATAATTTAGCAATGCATACCTTATAATGAATAATTAGTTGCTCTTATATGAATAATTTAACAAAGCCTCCTTATTATGAATAATTAGTTGTTCTTATATGAATAATTTAACAAAGCCTCCTTATTATGAATAATTAGTTGCTCTTATATGAATAATTTAACAATGCATTCCTTATTATGAATAATTAGTTGCTCTTATATGAATAATTTAACAATGCATCCCTTATTATGAATAATTAATTGCTCTTATATGAATAATTTAACAATGCATCCCTTATTATGAAT
>BPLQ01004733.1:138196-150627 GCA_021605075.1 Caerostris darwini
TATTATGAATAATTAGTTGCTCTTATATGAATAATTTAACAATGCATCCCTTATTAGGAATAATTAGTTGTTCTTATAGGAATAAATTAACAATGCAATCCTTATCCGCCAATTAAAGGCTCGTTCCCACCGAGGCGTAAGGCGTTTAAGCGTGAAGCGTTGGCCAATCACTAGCCTCACCGCGTTCGCCTGAAATCGGTTCGAAATCCACCGCTTCGAGTTGACCCACTTTCAACTCGAAGCGGAGCATTACTAGGCGTAATGCGATTTCTGACGTTTCGCTGTGAACGGGGCGAAAAAATTTTCTTCGCTGCCGCATGTCGCGTCGCCGCCTCTCGCCTCGGTGGGAACGAGCCTTAAAGTTTAATGAATTTTTTTACAAATAGGGTAAAGCAATTATTACGAAGAGGGATGGGACACTCACGGTGCATTTCCTCTCCCTACGACACAGTGTGCAGCTGTGATTACATGCCTCTGGGTCACAAGAGCAGCGCCGCAGTCGGGAGCCATGGCGCCATTGCTCTGCTGAACGAGTAGCACGGCCTGCAAAGAAGATAAAAAAAATATGTGAAGAAGTGATGTAAAAAAAATATATTTAAGCAGCAATCAATAACAAGCTGGGTAGCCAGGACTTGGTAGTCGGCTGAAATATTTCCGACTCCCGACTCTTTCCCATATTTCATGTACAGCGGATTTTTACTAATGGATTTAGAAGAATTTGTGAAATAAATTCAATGACTTTTATTCAGCTTATATATGTATATATAAAAGGAGTTTTTGCACAACAAAGTACTTTCTTACGAAGTTAACTACGAAAAAAAAAAAAGCATACATTATATAAAAATAAAAGTAGCAAATTAACACGTACTAAAGAAGTACAGCTCTGGCGCTCGGTACCACAGGTTTCGAGTTCGAGTAATGGCGGTGCCATGGATGTTTTCAGTAGGTTTGGAGTCCACTTTAAACTGTAGATTGCGGTCTAATATGACTGGAAAGCGTTGGAAAGACAACCCTACCCCATAAAAAGAAAACATTTCCTGTCTCGAAATATCTGCCAGTAAGCAGACGGCCTTGACCCACCATGAGATTGTAGCGCCAATGAAGACAGAGAAGAAAGAAGTATAGAATCTCTTCTTCTTAAGCTCTGAAGCCGACTTCTGCAAAGGCTGTCTCAGTCAGCTTCTACCAGCTGGACCTGTCTGACTCTAATATCTTGCATCTATAGACACCAACGTCCCCTTAACCATTTTTCCTAATTGTCCCTCGTACGTGGTCTATCTTTCATTCTTTTTCCTTCTGGCTTTTGAAGTGTTATTTTCTTCACTGGGTTTTCATCTCCGTACCTATATATATGGACAAGACGTCTCATTTGAGAGGTTTTAATTACTTTTACTACATTTCTTCTTCTTCTTTACTTACACACACTACAGCCTGACCAAGGCTGACTTAACAAGCGTTCTACAATAGATCCGTTTCAGAAGCCACAGTCTGCCAACGGTTGATTTTTAATGTCTTGAGATCTGTCTGTCCATCTTGTACCAGGTCTTCCTCTTTTCTTGATATCCTCTACATTTGCAAATATCATCTTTTTTAACAGAGCTCATATTATCACATCTAAAAATATGCCCCAGTCATCTGATGCGAAAAAAATTGTTGATTCTGGTAATAATAGATTGCTTATATTTTCTATAGATTTCATAGTTGAAGGCAGTTATACATTTATCATTCTCTCTAACTGGACCAAAAATTTCTCGAAAGTATTTTTCTTTTAAAAATTAAAAGTCTGTCTTCATCTGCCTTTGTTAATGTCCAGCATTCACTGTCATACAATATGATAGGTCTGATGAGAGTTGTATCATAACTAATTTTTATTTTGAGATTTAAGAGTTTGGACTTCAATAAATTCTTTAAACAATGATTACATCTATTAGCCTTAGATAGCCTATTGTCAATTTCAAGTTTAGCATTATTATCATTGGAAATGTACTATACTTGGCTCTCTAAGTTTTTGTTGTAATTAAGTATTATATCTTATTCTCCAAACTCAATTTTTCTTTACTGAATTTTTTCTGTTCAAATGTCGTTGATTTATCCTCATCAGATTTGTCCAGAATTCACTTCGCTACAAAACGATTTGTCTAACTAACGTCTTGTACAGTTGCATCTTTGTTTTACCACTTAGGTATCTGGATTTAAAATTTCTTCGTAATCCATAATAGCATCTGTTATCCATATTGATTCGATTCTTAATTTCGATAGTTATATCATTATTGTTATTTACAATTGTGTCCAAATATTTAAACTGTTCAACCTCATAGAATATTTGAAGACAAGCAAAAGGAAAACGTGCAATTTAATCAAAAGATGTTCTATTTATAATATTATATGCTAATTCTTATTTTTACAATAGCTTCTATAAAACATTCTTTCTCTTTTGACATGACAGCTTTTCATAAGCCTCAGTGCTGAGAATCAACCCTTATTTGGTATGCTGTTAAAGCAGTAACTGTTTTTGTTATTGGTGGTATTAATAAATACAATTTAATTGCTTCTTTAATTTTAGCATTAATCTGAAGAATTTTAGAAAAATTAAAAGATATGTATATAAAAGTGTTGGGAGTCGTATTTTTAAACTGATTCCAGACTCATTCAAAAATGCTCTACTCCCAATTCCCCACCTTTGGCTAATACTAGAATTTTTTTTTTCGTTATTCGATTGGGCATTAAATAAAGATAAGTTTGAATAACAAAATGGTTTCATCACCAAGAGTCAGATACAATAAAGATTACTTTCCCACATAGTCACCGTGAACACAGAGACATTTGTTATACTAGTGGACGAATTTTCTGACACCCTTTTCATTATAGATCACAAAATCATTGTAGGTAATGATTTATTTCCTTCTGTAAAGTTTGTTTAAACTGATTTTTTTTCCACTTTGTTTATGGACGTTAATTATAATTCTGTCATCATAACTGGTTCGACAGCCCGTTGTGGGCCTTGGCCTTCCTTAAAAGATCCAGCCAGGCTGTTCTCCTCTTGAACCGTGGACCTCCAGTTTTTGATCTTAATAACATTAAGATCAGAGTCTAAACAGTCGACCCATCTCTTTTTCGGTCTTCCCCCTGGTAGCTGTCCAAAAGGGATTACATTGAAAACCTTCAAAGCAGCTCGATCACTTTCCATTCTCATGAGATGACCGGCCTATCTCTTTCTGTTCATTTTAACAAATTTTAGAATGTCCTTGTATCTAAAAAGTTTGTAAAATTCAAATTATAATTCTGTACATGTTAAAAAATGTTTAGAGAGAATTTAGAAGTGCCATGTTTCTATTATAAGTGCCATGTTTCTGGGGAAAGACTAGCAGTTTCAAAGTGAAATGATTTTCATTTTCAAATGCTATACTGTGAAGACCAGTTTAAAGTAAATGCAATTAGTAATAATAATTGTATAGGTTTTCCTTACCATCCATGGCCATCCTCCTCTTTCAGCCTCTCGACCTCCAACCACTCGCGTCGCAGTAAAGTTGTTTATTCCACATGCTAAAGAAAAAAAAATATTTTCATTAAATATTCACAAATAGTTTTTAGAAATATTATAATTTTTTAAATGTTTTTAATTTGGGAAAGCAATAGCTAAATTCAAACTCATTCTTCTTTCTATTATAGCGTCCTAAACCATAAATATCTGAACATTAGAGAAGCTTCAAAAGAAAATATTGCCTAGCACCAACAAGAATAAAAAAAAATTCTGATTCTGATAAAAGAACGGAACAGATCATGAATCTTGTCTAATATAAAAAATAAGCACTCAAATATTAAAAAATATATATTTCATTCAATATGTAATTTATAACAAACTTATAAATTAAGACATATATAGGATAACAGCAGATAAGAACATAATAAGATACTATGATAGCATAATTTATAGATAAGAACAGTACATTCGCGTTAAGAAAAATAGCTATGAGTGTTAAAAAACAAATATTTTTCTGCAACAAATCAATACTGGTTCAAATAGCAGAGCGCAACAAATAAAAAAATATATATATAAAATAATTTTAAAAGTTTAAGGAATAATAATTAGTGCATAACATTTTCAATAAGAACGTTCAATAACAAAATTATCTTCCTTATCAAATTTAGTAATTTTCTTTTACCATCAACTGCATCAACTTTTGGCCATCAACTGCTAGCTAGGTATCGGAGCTAGAAGTTGAGAGTCAGTATAAAAATACTATTCCTATCTCCTTTAAAATTTTTCTTTTTTCGAAATTCTGGGGTCTCTTCAACAGAAGGAGCCAATTGCCAAGCATTAAATTTGGGCGTAATCTTGATGCCCGCCAATAAAGGTGCGATAAATAATTCAACACGAAAACCATTACACTATAATTTAACAGGATAACCACTGAGGTTTAATTTTTAAGGCAACTTACTGGTTCATTAGGATTTAGAAGAAAATGAACATCTGAGAGAGGAAATACATAAAAATTGGTCATTTGGTCCGTCATTCCAACTTCGTAATCAAAATATATAATATTCTTTTGCCTGTCTTAAACTATTCAATAATGCTTTGGTATTTGTTAACTTATCTTTATAGATATATATATCAACTTATTATATATATATATATATATATTGTAAACAAGTTTAGAAATCAAAAATATCTTTTAAGTTAGTGCAAATACTACAACTTTAAAGTTGTAATACACTTTATTGGTGCAGAAAACTCTGTTAATAGATATAGGAATTCAATAACAGTAACAAATTAAAAAGCCTTTCTTTTTGTCTTATCCCACTTGGTCTTGATGTTGCTGTCTACCAAGTCCAAGAACCCGTATGGTCTCATGAAAGGAGGGCAGCTTCTGTTGTGATGTAGCACCCGTAGGTTCCGTGTCGCTGAAGAAGGACGGAAGTGCCTTCCGGGGGGACTTTTAGAGAGAACTGCCCTGCCTTTGCGCATCGTATGGGAGAAAACCCGAAAAATTCCCACAAGGTCGTCCGACTAACGAGGCAAAATGCTGAACATCCAAACATCGAGTCGCCCCGTTTTTTGACAAGTCTACAACAAAGGCGCCAGCGGATGGAACCTCATCCCTGATGCTCCCCAGTGACGCACGTTGTCATTGAGTCACGAATCGAGCTTGAAAAAATTGAGTTTATAAAATAAATTTTCTTAATCCATTAGTAAAGGTGATTGTATATAAAATTACGTAAAGAGCAGGAGTTGTTATTAAAAATTCGACTCACGAATGAGGAATTTCTTTAGCAAACTTCCCACTCCTGAGTGATCTTTTGAAATTGTGGTGGTACTAACGTCATATTTAGTAATAACAACCTTTCTACCATGATGAGTCTAACTCAAGTGGACACGACTTCGTGATCCTCTTTTTTAAAAGAAAAAAAATTCACTGATTGTGCTGATATTAAAAAAAAAAAGAAGCACATACTTGAGGGAGCGGAAAAAATGCCCCTCGCGGTCAACGATTCGCCGCAAATCTTACACAGGTGATGGGGTGATGGACAAAACAAGTTCTGCAATTACTTCCTGATGCAACAGGAAACCGCAACTAATGAGATTTTTCGGTAAACATCCCGATTGGATAAATATTTCTTGAAAATTTAAGGGATAAATTTACATATGAATCTTACACCCAATATTAAAAATAATAGAAAAATAAAAAAATGTTTTTGGCAGTCAACTTCTTAGTATTGAATTCTGGTAGGACTGATCTGAAAGAAGGGCAAAAGGTAAACATTTTAATTTTTTGAGCAGATAATTTTAAGAAGCATCTAGAATGGTGGACAAGGTATATTTCAAGAGAGTCTCTGAAATTTTTAGAACTGCGTGTCTGATTCTCTGAAACTACACGTGAATCAAATTAGACACTTACGCCTTTCCACAACATCTTCAATACAAAATTTGTCGAAGGCGCTTATTTTAAATTTAATATAAAACTTACACTTAATATTTTAATGCATTTTAAGTATGACATTTCTTACGTTTATATTTTATAATCATATTTATTTCAGATATGAAAAAAATAAAAATTTTCAAATGGGTAACATGGAATTTTCGGAATTATCGAAAATTTCGGATTTAATCGTGGAACGCAACTTTCAAGACCACGGCAAAAATGGGGGGGGGTAGTACCAAGGTACCAAGGGAAAAAAAGGGTGGTACCAGTTCCATTAAAAAGGCCAAATCGAATTATTTTGAATTTCAAAATATAATTAATTTATTCCTAAATTTCTAACTCATTCTTCTTGATATAACCTATTCATTTCTCAACATAACAGATTCTTTCCTTATTTGTTATTTCATTATTCCTAATATAACCAATTCAATCCTTTTCATAACATGGCAGCAAGAACGTTATATTTGGGGCACACGGTATTTATGCATTCAACTGAAAGCAAAGACTAATAAATAAGAAAATTTACTAATATCTTTCTTATGCTTTATTAAAAGAAGATTTTACCAAAGTTTGTTACCAAAGTCTTTATCAAAGTTTTGAAGCATATTGGCAATGATTTCTATTGGAATCCAAAAAAACAAATTCATAATCCGGCTTATATGCAAGAATCATAATTATTCTGTGAAAACTTTTTCTGTTATGGTATTTGTGAATATCCGTACTGAACAACGAAAAATATTTTTGAAGACCTTGAAGTGGAACTCATGGTATCCCACATTTTTTTTTAAATTATTCTCAAAATCAGTACCATCCATAACCTAGGACCAGTACATATTGATTGATTTTATTATGGTTGAAAAAGTCTCTTTAAAACTAGTCACATCAATTAAAAATATACGATGAAAGTAAAGAAACTAATGGAACTTGATGGCCGTCTGACAAACACTCTGGTGCTCAGTGAACAAGGTTTGGTGCCATGGATGTTTATAGTGGCTCGAAATCCACTTTAAACCGTAAGTCCCAGTCTAATATGACAGTGGGCTGACAACCCTACTTCGTAAAAAGGAAACATCTCATGTTTCGGAATCTGCAGTAGGCAGACTCCCATGGCAGATGAAGAATCAAACTAATATTTTTAAGTCGGCTATTTGGAATTATTTAATTTTGAGTTTTAACATCCTGCTGATCCATCCATCCCGCTATAAGTACTTTGATGCTGTAGGTGGAGACAGTTATTAAAATAAACGATATTTTCCGACTACATCGAAGCAGGTATCTAGAGTATCAAACGAATGAATTAACTGAAGACGAAATCACTGGCCAACTCTATCCCTTGACCTTAATCGTATCAAGCACTTTTTTGGCCAACTTGAAAGACAGATGACTACTTATAATTTTCTCTTCAAGGTCTCAATGACCAAAGGTTGCTCCAAGTCTTTGCTTAACAATCAGGGATCCAACAATTTAATGGCTAGTATGTAAATTAGATTTTATGGCATGGATAGGATATTTAGCTATAGCCCATGAGTTTAATAATTTTTTTTCAAAAATATTTATTGTTTTCCTTAACAAGTTGATTTTAATTTTAAAAAATGAATATTCCTAAATGAAAGATAATCTTGCCATCTTTTGGGGAATAAAATTCAAAAATTCTTAATAAAACCATGATAACATATTTCATTGAAAAATAAAATAAAAATTGATAAGTCATCGCACAAGATGTTCTTTTCTTGGTAATTCTCTTTCATTGATTTTAAAGAATCTCCACATTTCTCCTTCAATACACTAACACATCCATTATGCACTGCATACACTAATGCAACCATTATGCACTGGATATACTAACGTAACCAATATGCACCATAAATGATAATGCAACTTACCTTTTTGGATAAATACTCTAGTAACCCTTTTTTTTTTTATGCTTAACTAGAAGTTGCACTCGGATCGATCTGATAGTTAACTCTAGAGGCTTCTGAACTGAGGAAGCCGGGAAACACGAAATTAAAAGATTAAAAGCTTTCGTATCGGAGCTGCTACATTAAACATGTGAATTAATAAGTGCACACTTTCGAGCTCATCTTCCTCAGTTCGGAATTCCAATTTGCTAACCATCAGACCCATTTAAAAGAATTGGGGTACAATGAACAAATTAATACACTTACACTCCGGTAAAAACGAGGGTTTGTTGCTTGTCGGTCTACTTGTTGGAGGTCGTCTTGTACGCGGCCAGCGAGTAGTTGTGGAGGTGTTGGGTCTCCTGTTTGGATTCACGACCCTGTCAACAGGTCGTCTGGTAGAGGTGGTTGTTTGGATGAAAACGTCCGGACCTCCAGTATCCAGCGGACAGCAAACATTGGGTTCACTGCCAGAAAATCCACAGACGTAAGGCGACAGACGAGTCCATTCAGTAACTCGCCGGAGGGGTTGGCAAGTGGTCCAGCGAATGCACCTGCCATTTTGTCTGTCGGGAGTGACGCAGTTGCCGCTGGGGGAGCGATTGCTGCGTTCGTCGTCTTCGAATACGACTGGAAGAGGTTTAAAAAAAAGTGTTTATACAAAAAATTTAATATGAAAATATTGCTTTTCCACTTCTCTGTTTAAAGTTTAAAAGGATTTTAAATGCGTTTAAGATTCTTACACAATTTACTACTTTAAAAAAATAGTCATCCTTTTATAATTTTTGTCTTTAAATATTAAGCGCTTTTGCCGATACTTCGACAATAAAACGGCATGCATGGAACGACATGTATGTATGTATGGCACAACATTATCAATGGAACGACATGCATATATGTATGGAACAACATGTATCAATGGAACGACATGTATGTATGGAGCGACATGTATGTATGGAGCGACATGTATGTATGGAGCAACATGTATGCAACAGCATAAGCACACGATAATCTCGCTACAATGCATCCATATTGTGTTCCACCTTACGGAACGAATAAACCCAAAGGCAGCCTGCAAAGGTTTGAATTATAATTACACCTACTTGAGCCTAAATGGAACGGAGGAATTATCCTGTTAACTCCTATTCTATTCCTATTCTCCTATTTTTCTTCCTGTAAACCTATTCTTAACATATCTTATATACAGAACAGTGTTTCACTCCTGTCCCATTTGTAATGCTCGCGGGCCGCAATGCAAAATTATGATTGTAGTGTGCAAGTATGGGAGGCCCCACGTTGTGCAGATTGTAGCGTTATCGATTGTTTGTGGAGCTGGATCTGGATGTGGTTGGGTTGAGACACTTTGAGAACGCACTGCTTTATTTAGACAAGCCCAAACACGGCACACATACGATAATTAACACACGACATGCAACACATTTAAAGACATCTAATTAAAGATTCGTGGAAGGATTCCATTTTCTAAGCAGAAAATCCTCTTATTTCTTCTCGGGATGAGAGATTGTAACTAATGGCAGCGCCATAATTCCTCTCGAGTGAGAATCTCGATGTCTACTTTTCATTTCGTCTAAATGCCGTAGGGGGAGCTCTTGCAGTGCGTAGGAAGAAGCACGGTTACATGATTTTTTTTTTTTTTATTGGTAGCGCCCGTTATAAATATTGTTTTGAAAATTTACTAGACAGAGATAGTGAGCAAAAGTTTCGTAAGGAAGTCGACTGCTATTTTGGAATTGTATGCATTTTTTTTCGAGACGATCCGAAAAAGCAGATCAGTTACTTTTAAAAGGCATATATGCAAAAGAAAAGGGAAGAAATACTTCCGGGGAAAAATGAATACCTTAAGGAAACCATTGATTTTGCCTTTATTTTTAATGAATTTTTAATGTGGGGCTTATGAACCTGGATAAAAAGAATATATCAAAGGCCTTAAATTAAATTAAATAAGAATTTAAAGAAAATCATAGGCCTTAAATGAAATTGAAGTTTCTTTCACTTATAAATGCCAACAATAAATTACAAGAGTATGAATTGTACTTTTAATGAATAGAAATATCAACAGAAAACCCGAATAGTTTTAAACCCCTGTAGCCTATCTAGGGAAGATAAGTTTCTTTATCTTTATCACTTTTTAATTAACGCATAAAACCATTGTATCTTAGTCAAATAGAATACAGATTTATCGTGAGTCATTGCTGAAATTATTTTTTATTTCCAATGGCTGGGGTACATCAAACAGAATAGCATATCACAATAAGAAGAAAACGTAAGAACAGAAATAACAAAAAAAAAAAAAAAGAAACATCAAAAGTCCAGATGATAACCGGAGCTTATCGTCCCATAAAGCTCCTTGCCTTCCTATAACTGGATGCCTCAGCTTTTCCATGGAGGAATGTAGGTGGTCTCTATCTAAATTCACTTTTGTGTTACACAATGGGCACGTAGCCACTGCAAGAATGCCAATACGATTAAGATGGACGGCAAGGCAATCATGTCCTGTTGATAGAAGGAACAAAACCACTGCCTGCCGTCTAGACTTATCGGGAATACTCTGGAGCCAGAGGAAATTCACATGCCGAAAATGTTAACTTTGCCATCAAAAAAACGTTGAAAAATTGTTGAATAGTATATTTAATAATTTTTCAAAGACTTTGTGAGACGTACCCTGTATATTATCTAGAAACTCATTAATATATATATATATATATATATATATATATATACTTTCTATATTTTTTAATACTAATCATTCATCTATAAAATTTTCAAAACGCACATCCTCACTTAAGATGCCAAACGACTGCAATACTTATTAAGTAGTGCATTTGTGTTAGTTTATAATGTATTGTTTTTTAAGTTTAACTCTATTTTGATATAACTGGAATTAATAAATTTAATAACTTTATTTTAAGCAGAAAAAAAATAATATTCTGAAAAACTATTCATGGAACAAAAAAATATTTTTTTGTATAGCAGGGGTCTTCAACTATACGTCCTGAGACAACAAGCAGGACATATAGGGTATAATATTTTTTATGTAATAATAATAATACAAAATAATACTCATATATTTTTATTTAATGGGAGAAACACTACCGATATCCAAAAGATCAAAATTATAAATTTTATTTATTAATAATATTTTTATTAATAAATATTGTAAATCAAGTAAATGTGCTTCCTCCTTTGCAGCTCTACGTGAATTTTCAATTGGAAGAAATATCAAATGAACAAAAAAAATCATAAAAATAACTTTAAATTGCCAAAAAAAGTCATCGGCAGGGATGGCCTTCAAAGCGCGCGCCCATTCACGTTGAATCTCTTCAATCGACTCAAAACGGTGTCCCCTGGAGTGGTCTTTTGAGTTTAGGGAATAGCCAGAAATCGCACGGGGTGAATACAGTGGTTGTGGAACAATATGGGTTTCATTTTTGGCGAAAAAGTCGTGGAGAATCAATGATGAGCTGGCGCATTCAGTGTTTTTGGAACCAATCGAGATTTGACGCGTTTGAGACCGAAAATTGACCGATCCTTTTGAAATTCCAACATCATCAGCAAGGTCTCTAATTGTAAATCGACGGTTTGCAAGCACCAAATCTTTAATTTTTTGGACGTGAGCTTCGTCGGTTGAGGTTGACAGTTAACCAGAGGGCTCTTCGTCTTCAGCGCGTTCTCTGTCTTCTTTGAAGTGTTTATATGACATGTAAACATTTCTTTCCAATATAGGAATACTCACCGAATGCTTTCTGAAACAGAAACAGGGCCATCAACTTAAAAAAGAAAAAAAAAATTGAAATTCCATAAGACCCGGGAATTTTAAATTGAAAATTGGTTTTACTTTTTGGACACAGTGCATATACACTGAAGTGACAAAAGTCATGGGATACCTCTTAATATCGTGTCGGCCCTCCTTTCGCCCGGCGAAGTGCAGCAACTCGACGTGGCATGGACTCAACAAGTCGTTGGAAGTCTTCTGCAGGAATATTGAGCCATGCTGTCTCGATAGACGTCCATAATTGTGAAAGCGTTGATGGTGCAGGATTTTGGGCACGAACAGACCTCTCGATGATGTCCCATAAATGCTCGATGGGATTCATGTCGGGCGATCTAGGTGGCCAGATCATTCGTTGGAATTGTCCAGAATGTTCTTCAAACCAATCGCGAACAGTTGTGGCCCGGTGACATGGCGCATTGTCATCCATAAAAATCCCATCGTTGTTTGGGTACATGAAGTCCATGAATGGCTGCAAGTGATCTCCAAGTAGCTGAACATAAGCATTTCCAGTCAATGTTCGGTCCAGTCGCACCAGAGGACCAAGTCCATGCCATGAAAAAACAGCCCACACCATTACGGAGCCACCACCAGCTTGAACAGTGCCTTGCTGACAGTTTGGGTCCATGGCTTCGTGGGGTCTGCGCCACACTCGAACCCTACCATCAGCTCTTACCAACTGAAATCGTGACTCATCGGACCAGGCCACGGTTTTCCATTCATCTAGGGACCAACCGATATGCTCACGTGCCCACGAGAGTCGCTGCAAGCGATGTCGTTCTGTCAGTAAAGGCACTCGAGTCGGTCTTCTGCTGGAATAGC
>BPLQ01004733.1:175973-190177 GCA_021605075.1 Caerostris darwini
ATTAGTTAATATTTTATTTACAAGTTATGACATCAATTAGTATTTTGTAAGCAAGTTATAATAAATAGTTGCGCGAGTATAAAGATCAGATGGATGAACATCTAATTTCACTATATTTAGACGATTACTCAGATCGTTTCAAGGCATGGTTATTTATTCATGAATTCTATAATAGCAAAAAAATATGTAAATAAATAAATAAAAATATGAAAACAATGGAATTATATCACGCAACAAATATGCTTACATTTCTTCCAGCAATCACAATGTTGAAATTAGGTCGAAACCTTAAATGTTGTTGACCGCATGATGGGCATCCAATCCATCTAATCCGGATGTCAAGGATTTAGGAAAAAAACAAACAGTCACCACTCACGGACAAGTGCAACAACGGAAAGGATGTGGACATTGACTAATCAAGGAGTTTTTTAGAAAGTGTCACATACCTGCGATTGCTTAAGCCCTTTATTCGAAGAGACATTTTTTGGGGAGGGTGGGGGATGGGGCAGAATAGTTTCTAGAAAACCAGTGCAATTCTAAGAATTAGGATGGGAGGAACACTTCACCTTGATCTGCTTAAAAATGCTGTAGGTTTCTATAGTTACACAACCACATATTTTTTTCAGTGGTCATCGGTAGTTTTGTGATGCAACAATGAGTTTTACCTGTGGTTACTAGAACTGGAAATCACTATTATTTATTTATTTATTTATTTATTTTTTTTTTGTCACAGTGGCCAAATTACAGTAGTTTAATTTTGAAAAAAATTATGAAACCTCTGAACCTTCTATCATCTTTATTACGTACTTCGTATCCTTATCCAAGACTCTGCAGCCACCTTCTTCATTGGCGCGACAGCCCATGGGGTGCCAAGACAATCTACCTACTGGCAGATTTCGGGACAACAGATGTTTTCTTTTTAACGGGGTAGAGTTTCAGCCCTGCACCCAACCCTCTACAGTCATATTAAACCATGGGCCCTGAATGGCTGAATGTCTAGTGCTTTCGCGCTCGCAGCCACAGGTTTCGGGTTCGAGTCCCGGTGGTGGCATATATGTTTGTAGTGATTCGTAATCCACTTTAAGCCATAGGTCACGGTCTCCTATGACTTTAGAACGTCACAGAGTTCAGTCAGATTTCTCACCTACATCGTTCCCAAACTGTATAAAGACAACTCAGCTGTAGGCTCAGTGATGTGGTGAGGTGTAGTAGTAATAGTAGTCATATTATACCAAACTCGAACTCGAAACCTGTTGCACCTAGCGCCAGAGCGCTAATCATTCAGCCATCAGGCCTCTATGTAGCTACCTACCGGTTGAAAAAGTGAAACTTACGCAAATAATATAAAAATTTTAAATTGGAAAAAACAATTTCCAGTTATAGAATATATAGGATCTGAAGTTATACAATACATAACTTAGGTTACACCGTGCATTGAATATTAAGATAAATAAAGCATAGGGTATGATACGATATAATTTATCATAATCATAAATGAAACAGAAGATATACAATACAGAATGAATAAATAATGTTTATAAGCATGCTAATATGCTAAATCTAATATGGTAAAGCATGCTAAATGCTAAAACTAATATAATAAAGCATGCTAATCTGTTAAAGCTAATATTGTAAAGTATGGTAATATGGGAAAGCATGCAATAAGCATACTAATATGATAAAGCACTGTCTGGAGACAGAACATTCCATTTCCAAACTGAAAGAATTTGGATCGAAACTTAACAAGTGATTTCGCATTAAAGGTCTGAAGGGTATAATTTAAATCCGTAGGAGAGAAAATATTTCCGTTGAAATGTGGAGGTGGAAAAGGGTATGAAACCATCATTGAGGTTCATCGATTGAAAGGGAATATAGAGGAAGCTGAATGTAGATAACGAGTCCCAAGTGATGTACCCTGGATAACACTGTATCTACTACTTATCCGTCAATGCAGTGACGAACGGCGTCAGGTCAAAGTGTCTGACATTTGCAAATAACAAATGATAATAATTTGTGGTATGACTTACTACATTTACTAAGGATGCTTTTCTTTTTTGCAAAAATAATAATTTTGTAATAATTATTTAATTAAAGAAAATAAATAAATTTCGTTAATTATGTTTACTATATATACATACATATATATATATATATAAACGCTCAAAATTGGTTTATCAATTCAACAATAAAATTCCTTTAACTCACGTTTCGACACATAATAAGATGTCATGTAGAAGTTAAGGAACGCGATTCGCGGCTCAGTGGCAACTTGCACCGTTGGTAAGCATTAAGGCTGAGGTTCAATGCATTGATGCTTTGTTGACATTGTTTTCAAAAAAGAAGGAGACACGAGGGCCTTTGTGAACTTCAGCAACTTTCCTCGTGAGTCGGGCTACCTGGTGGGAGTTTCCGGATTTTCTTCCATATGATACGCAAATGTGGAGTAGTTGGCATTGCCATCCTTTTTCAGTGACTCGGAGCAAAGTCAGACTTATACCTACTGGCGCTCCATCTCAACTGAACAACTGAAGCTGTTCCCTTACCCTCCATCCATGAGTAGACTAATCATGGGGTGGCCGTCCCACGCTGCAGGACATTGAGGATGAGTCACAACAACCCAGAAGTTAAGGAATCACTCGCATTTGTTTAGTATTATACACGTATTTAAGGCATCAAGAAAAAAAAAATAGAAAAATTTTTAGCATAGAAAAAATGTGATAGGAAAGTTACGGCTTTTTCTGAAAGTTTCTTATTAAAAACAAGTAATATAAAAAAAAAAAAAAAAAATTGAAAGTCAATTCCTACTTTTTTTGCACTACATTGCGGAAAGTCCTTTCTAAATAATTTTCATTCATTTTTTTAAGTTTATCTGGCGCCATCTATTGGTAGATATATGCAACTTAAATCTAAAAAAAAACTAAAATTAATGAATTAAATTTAATTAGTGAATTAATATTTGAAAAAACTGTATTAACATCCAGTGTCATCCACTACAAGTTTAAAAAAAAATGCATTTGAACTTGAGTGGATGAATAAAACGTGTTTTATGAATGATTGCAAATTTGAACAAGATATATATAGGGAGAGTGTGAGCTAATAGAAGGAATTGAAAAAAAGGGGCCCTCTGTTTTACAGCTAAATAACCAGGAGTTGGTCTATCATTCCGTTAAAGCGATAATTAAAAAGACCTTCAGGTGCTCTTTCTTTGAAGGTGCTGCCTCTGGAAACAGTCACAAGATCTCGTACGATCCTATTCATGATATTCCTAAATGAAATAACGTGAAATTAATCTATTTTTGAGCATCTAAATTTAAAAAAGTGAATTATTTCCATTAATCTATCAGTTGTATTATTTATTTATTTTTAAATTGTGATGTTACAATTTACAAAAATTTCATCAAATCCCTTCACCACCCTTTCTCTTTTTCTCTCGTTTAATATCAAATTAGTAGAAATGGATATTTTTCTTCAAACAAAACAAATTTGTGCTAAATTCCTAAATGTATAAACAAGACAGAAACAAGTTCTTTTTCCAAATCCACGATGATATTAATATTTTTACTTTTATTCCAGATTAATTTCTATTATAAATACCTTCAAAATTTTCCTTTTATTCGATTAATTCCGTTTTTTTTTTTTTTAATTTATGAAAAGTGATTCCAGTCTCTATCCAAATCTAATTTTTTTTAAAGAATAATTTAAAAAATAAAATATAAACCAAATTAATTTCTTTTCAATTAAAGTATTTTAAGTTTCATTTCCACACGCTAGATGGCAACACTTGACCCTCAGAGTGAAACAATATACTAGATCTCGAAATAGACAAAATTTAATAAATTATTTCTGCTGCTAATAATAAGTGCTTCATGCTAATTGTCGTTTTCAAAATGTAGCTGGTTTATAATTTATGGAAATAATGTCTCACAAAATATATATATAGTTTATAAATACCGGAAAATTTTGAGTTAATTTATTCATTACTAAAACAACAAATTAAGCGTCGACCAGTGTACAGGACATAAAGCCTATTACACAATGTTTGCATAGCAGTTAGAAAGCATTTGAAAACTACTCATTCTACTCTTACCTCTTTGATCCCAGAGAAAGGAGAGTTCGGATCTCTTATCATCATCAATGGTGAAACAGCCTCCTGCTGGGCCAAGGCCGTCTGCCTACTAGCAGATTTCGAGACAGGAGATGTTTTTTCTGTTTTTACGGGGTGGGGTTGTTAGCCCTACGCGCTATAGTCACATCAGACGGGGACCTGTGGTTTAAAGTGGATTCCGAACAGCTACAGGTATCCATGGCACCACCGAGACTCGAACCCGAAACCTGGGGCAACGAGCTCCTGAGCGCTAGTCACGCGGCCATCAGGCCCCTGTCCGGACCTCTTATCGTCCCCATTATCTCATAGACACAAGAATTTCGTATATTAAAACTCTATAATTATTTCAATATAATATGTTTATTGAACGTAAATCATTATAATCATTTGTCTTATCATTGAAGTTTAAAAATTGACTATTTAAAGAGTTGGAATTGGCCTCCAAATGGAAAAACTAATAGAGAAATGGAATCAAATGGAGAAAATAACAATACTTCTGAAGGCAGTACAAATTTGTGGGCGGCTGTTTTGGGAAATGCTGTGTCCGTCAAAACAAATATTTTTGAACTCCTTAACCAAACTCAAAATGATCTATATTTTTTAATTCCACATCAAAAGTTCTATAAGCATACCTACTTTTTATTGAAATAGGAGACCTGGTGGAGTTAAAAAGGAATGAATCTTTTGACAAAGAAATTGAATAAAATTGGAATTTTTACACACCTATTTAATATTATCTAATCGTGTGTAATTGTATGAAAACAGTAATTTTGACTAGCTAAACTAGATTATATATATATTGAGTTCAAATGCAATATCAATACCCAGTCGTCAGCATCCGTCGGGCATGGACATATACTATCAATTACAGAATTGTTTTCAAATGAGGTTAGCATTCATATTTGCCATTTTTATATTTAAAACAAGTAATATAAAAAAAATTTTAAGTCAATTCGTACTTTTTTTTCACAATATTACAGAAAGTCCTTTATAAGTAATTTTCATTCCTTTTTTTAAGTTTATCTGGCGCTATTTATTGGTAGATATATGCAACTTAAATCTAAAAAAAAAACTAAAATGAATTAAGTAAATTTAATTAATGAATTAATATTTGAGAAAACAATATTAACATTAAGTGTCATCCACTCAAGTTCAAATACATTTTTTTTCAACTTGTAGTGGATGAATAAAAAATATTTTATTAACAATTGAAAATTTGAACAAGATATATATAGGGAGAGTGTGAGCTAATAGAAGGAATTGAAAAAACAATATTGGTGAAAGTACAGATTCTAACTTTTATACTGTCAGCCAGTCCCAACACAAAAAGTTTTACGTTTTCAACTAAAATAGATAGGGATATTTAACGTCTGTGACTTTTTTCATTAATTAATTAAACAATTCATTAATTGATTGATTGAACAATTCAAGAACAAAATCAGGTTAAAATGCCCCTTAAACGACGAAAGGGACGTTCCCCGATCATAAATGATGGGTGTATCTATAATAATGCGGATAATTTAAAATGATTTCTATCTCGGATGGTTTTAATTAATTTTGTAACCGAGCCCTCAATAAAGATCGAAAAAATCCCAAATTTGGATATTAAATATTTAGGGTTAGTTTTTGTCACATAAAAATGAAACTTGTATTCAAGTTAGAATGAGTGTAAAGTTATACTAAATATAACTACAGAGATAAGGGACTGTATGAAAAGTTAGGTATTGCCCTTTTATCGATATTCATTCAATTCCTTCTATTAGCTCACACTCTCCCTATATATATCCTGTTCAAATTTTCAATCGTTCATAAAATACTTTTTATTCATCCACTCAAGATCAAATGTATTTTTTTTTTTTTTTGTTTGTTGAACTTGTAGTGGATGACACCGGATGTTAATACAGTTTTTTCAAATATTAATTCAGTAATTAAATTAAATTAATTAATTTTAGTTTTTTTTCATATTTAAGTTGCATATATCTACCAATAGATGGCGCCAGATAAACTTAAAAAAATGAATGAAAATTACTAATAAAGGACTTTCTTCAAATAATGAAAAAAAAAGTAGGAATTGACTTAAATTTTTTTTTTTTTATATTACTTCTTGTTAAAATATAAAAATGCCAAATGATGAGGGCTAACTTCATTTAAAACATTTTTGTAGTTCGAAATATAAATCTAGTCTTTTTCAGTTTTCTTTTAATTTTTGTACTCATATGTTTTATTCTTTATATAACAAGAGAATAGTTTGTATAAACTGCCCTTGCTATATATTGTTTGTGTATGTGAATGTGGATCTCAGTCATTTTAGTTTCATGAACTTTTTTAGTTATGGTATAGTTTACACAATCAACATATTTGAATTTAGATATGAATCACAAATAATAATTATTCATAATGGACTATTAATTAAATATTTTAAGGGCAGTTTCTAAATTATC
This sequence comes from Caerostris darwini, assembly GCA_021605075.1. Taxonomy (NCBI): domain Eukaryota; kingdom Metazoa; phylum Arthropoda; class Arachnida; order Araneae; family Araneidae; genus Caerostris; species Caerostris darwini. Next base: position 182,520 of record BPLQ01004733.1, read on the forward strand.
ATTTGTTCACAGTTTAATCTTAGTATCTTCTCTTTTTAAATGCATTTTCTATAAATGCTAACATAAAAAATGTTACTTTTTCATTTAATTATTAATCAATGAAAAAATACTATGATTTTCGATTTCAGATTATAATTTTGTATAATATTCATTTTGAAACGTAATCTTTAAGAAATGAAACTTTATTAAATTTGTTGATAAATAAACACAGATTAAAATTATGTACTTCTGGCAAAATTTACTTTTTATGAACTCTGAAACCTCTGACATACAGTTGTTTTTGAGACATTACTGGGATTTATAACCTTTGATTATTATTTTCAGTGCCATTTCTTGAAATTTTCTTCCTACAATCTCATGAAAAGTCGTGTCATGAATCAGTTGATGCGTTCCATAAATAATTCTTATCGTTCTTTATTTTTATGGATTCCTAAAGTTTAACGCTTTTAAATTAACTAATCAGCGAGCCAAAAAAGTCACCTGTTACCCATTCTTGATTACCGTTACATGAAGAAGAATGGAAACTTTTTGTGGCAATGCCTAGCATCTCTTTAAGGTCGCGTTCATAACTATGGGTTTCTAGCTTGATGATTGGTCAAGTGAAACGCGCCAAAATATTCTGAACGAATTTAAAGTTGAACGTATGAACCGTTTCCTAATACGAGTTTTATCAGCTGCGGAGAATATTTAATCGTATCGCATGGTGGCTTACCTAATGTTATTTGAAGTGGTTTCTTTAAAGACTATGTTTTTGGAAATAGCATTTAAATTCTTATATTAATTTTGCTTAGTAGTATTAAGCAATTAAGATGTGTATTCTTTCAATATATAAATAAATATTATGATTTATGCAGAGTTAGATGATAGGTTTACTCTTTGGGTGTGTTAATATGAGCGTAATTTAATTTTTGCATTCAATTTTTATATATTTTTTTTTGTTGAAGGGAAATAAAGCTTTAAATAATAAATTAATATCGTTAAAGCGAAATAAAAGTTCATTATATATAAAGGAATGAAATATTTAATTTTTAAAGTTTTTAAATTTAAAAACATTATTATTTTGCACGATTTTCAAAGTATTAATAAAAGTACAGTGATAATAATGCATTTCGCAAATATATTAAAAGTTTAGTGAACTATTTTAGAAAATTAAATAAATTTGTTCTTATAACAATGAAAAAAAAAAAAAAACTGGCATCTTCTGTCATTTATGCCTTAACTTTATTTAAAAAATTTAAAGAGAAAAATAAAAAAAATCACCAAATGACACCGAATTCAGGACACCAAATGACACCAAATTCACACTATAACCGGACAAAATAAAGTGCGAACCATGGAGAAAGACATCCCCAACCCCACCTCCCTTAACAGCTTGATATTTTACTTAGGTATATATTAGAGATATTTTATTGCAGTCTGTGGGAGGGAGGCTCTGTGTAGAAGCCCCAATTCCGATTGCCTTCATGGACTAAACACTAATCCAGGGGCAGCCAACCAAATTAACTTGTGGGCCACTTTGGAAAGCATCCTAACTTCGAGGGCCGCATATAAAATTATAAATCTCTATATTAGATTTAGACCCACTATAGTAACTGTTATAACTGTATAACTATATGACTGTTAATAACACCACTAATAATAACTGTTTCAATTTTTCACTCAAAAAAAAATGTCTTTTTTTTCAGTGAAAAATTGAAACAGTTATTATTATTATGTTTACTACTATTCTTACAGGTAAACAGAGATAATATAATAATAAGGATACTAAACGCACACTGTAAAGAAATATATAACATTAAAAAATGAAATACAAAAGATATATAAATATGAGTGAAATAAAAAATAAAAAATGAAATCACTAAAAAAATATTTATTTTACGGCTGCAATATTTGTTTCGCCACTCTTTCACTTAGCTTTTGTAAATCGATCTCAATTTTGGTATTTGCAAATCGTAATTGGTGTTGCAATCGTAAATTAGTGTTTATAATTTAATTATTCTACTCGTGATTTAAAAAACCTTGGGCATATTCTTTTTTCTCATAATTTCGACAATTAATTTTTGAATGTACAGATGCGCAAATAATGTATTTTTTTAATACATTAGCTTTCACTACTTTGGCCATTATAAAATAAATACATTTTGTAAAAGTGTGAGAAATCTCACGGGCCGGAAAAATGTTCAAGTTGTATAGAAATTAGAGAACTATACAAAGTTGATTCGATTCAGAACAAGTGAACGAATCCCTAAATATTTTGAACTGTTCGCTTGGGTATGAGCTCGATCTAGTCGCTTTCCTCTACTGCTAGTGGGATGCCAGTGTCTAACGGACGTTTTTCAAACAAGAATTTCGTTCTATAGTTCTGATGAACTGAAGGGATTTGTTTAACTTAATAAATCGTACTGGTATTTGAGGATAAATAAGTTTTATTGTTGTAGATTTGTGTGACCCAGTGTTCAGCACCGTATTAAGTATGTGGGATTTTACATTTATTTGGAAAATAGAAGATTACAATTTTTTACCACTGCAACGCGGTGAAGTTTTGAAAAGTCCATCATTTAATATCCACCTGATAGGAACTGCTTTTTTAGAACTGTATCCTAAGGGGAAAGAAAGCTATGATGGTATAGGGATTAATGTAGGTAATAGCAATAACTTATCGGCTGCACGTATATTTTGCGATTTGAAATTAATTAACGGGGAAAAAGAAACGCAATTAAAAAAAGCAACGGACGAATTGCCCAGTTATACAAGTTGGAGATTTAATAGAAATACAGAAGCCTTTGGAATAGCGGCAAAAGATTTAAATGTGTTTAAAAAAGAAACTTTGATTGTCACTTGTTATTTTTCCACCCGTGAATGTGATTGGGAAGGTTTTACAAAGACACATCCTAATAACAAAGATATTGCAATCCTTTCAGAAGACATGGAAAAAATGTATAATAATGATCAATTTTATGATTTAATTTTATGTTCCCCTACAGAAAAATTTCTAATAAATAGAGTCATTCTTTATGCACGAATTCCAGAATTATTGGATGAATGGATAGCAAATCAGAATCAAAGTAAGTCTGATGATAAATCTCCTGTACGTGAAATTTGTACAAATATTGATGCTTCTGTTTTAAAAATTTTGCTCCCCTATGTGTATTCAGGGAAATTAGATGTTAGCTCTTCAGATATACCTAGCAGTTTGTGTACAATTGCTGATTCTTATAAACTTGTAGATTTGAAGCAAAAATTATGTTCCTATCCAAAAAAAGTAGTCACTCGTACTTGTGTTAAAACAAGCAAAACATTGTTTACTTTGTTTATAGAAAATCTGAAAATACTTGATTCCAAAAAAATATATAGTCCTTCATTTAGAGGAGGCATAATAAAAGATTCGGATTTGAAAATAGTTTGTTTCCTAAATAAGGATTCAACAGGTAAAGAGACACTTGATTTTTGTTTTCGTCGTTTATGTACTGCCAAACAAAGTCCTATGTATATAAAATGCCAAATAACTGTTACTGAACATTTCAGTTATAATAAGGTGAGTGAATATGTATTTATTTCTGATGAAGAATGGTATTTTCCATCTTTTGTTCCTGTCATTAGAATAAATGATGACATCCTATTGAATACAGGAATATATTCTCATTTAGGTAAGCATGGAGTTAACTTAAGATTTGAGTTTTATATTTCAGGAGGTGAAACTTCTTTTATTGAAGAAACTGAATTTGATAGTTGTCAAAGAGTTTTTAATCAAGATAAGGACACTAAGAAATTAGCAGAGGATCTAGCTTATCTTTACAATATATTTTTGCCTAAGTTTTCAGATGTAGAGCTTATAATTGGCGATGTAAGATTTCCTGCACATAAAGTTATCCTTGCAGCCAGGTCACCAGTTTTTGCAAGAATGTTTACAAATGATATGCTTGAAAAGCAGAATGGAATTGTTCATATAAAGGATGTAGATGTTGCTAGTCTGAATATGATGTTGGTCTACATGTATTCTGCTAAGATCACAATTCTTAATTACGACTGTGCAGTCAAACTATATTCAGTTGCTGATAAGTATGAAATAATTTCTCTGAAAGAACAATGTTCTTCTTTCTTAAAATGTGATTTATCTTCAAATAATGCCTGTGATATTTTGGTTCTTGCTGATATGCATGGTGACATTAGTTTAAAAGAATTTGTTAAGGATTTTATTTGTGCTCATTCAAGTATAATTTTAGAAATGCCTGAATGGAAGAATTTAATAGATTCTAGAACTGATTTAGTATCTGAAGTTCTCAGATCATTAATGAGAATTGTTCTTGATCATAACAAAACATGTGGAAATGCTGATGCTTTAATGAAACTGAAACTATAAACAAATTATTCAAGAAGTAATCACAAAGTGCTTAATCATGCTTCATGTGTTTATTTTTATTAAAAACTTTTTGATTGAAAGTTTCTAAATTTGTTTTTATGTCTTGTAAAATATGAATCCTTTTTTTCCCCAACAGTATATAGCCATTATTATTACAAGTCATGATAAAAAGAAAAGAAACATTGAATAAATAATTTGTTTTCATAATTAAGAGCTTGTTATACATCAGCTAATGTTAAAAGGATAATTAAATAAGGTGCTATTCTTTTTGGTACTTGTTCATTGTAATTAAACATAACCACTTAGCATATATATTTGTCATGTTAGGATTTGCAGTTTAATAGAAAGGAAGTTTTTAATATATTACTTTTTAAAACATAGTTTCCTTCTGCTTCAGGTACTTTATTTCTTATAACGCATCTTATGTAATTTTTAATTATACTTAATATGTAAAACAATAAAAAAAAGTTCCCTTGGAAGAATGCTTCAAGAAGAATCTTCCTTCTCTTGGCCAGTAGTCCCAAATGTTTACAATATTTGGTGAACTTTCAACCATTTTAATTCATGTTTTTAGAATAAACCACATCTATGTTTACAGTTTAAGTATATATGTGTAAGAATTTGAATATATGTTTACTATGTGTATCATTTGATTTCTGCTATGTATATTAATTGGAGAATACTGAAAAGTAGTTGTGATTTTAATTAAGCCATTGGTTCTCAAACTTTTTTAAGATCTCTAAACAAAATTATTTAATAGCTTGCTGATCTTTTTAAAAATATCATTTGACATATAGTTGCTGTTAATAAAATAATTTGTGACAAATAATTTTTTATTTAGAAAATGGCAAATTTTAGAAGCATTATGTATACATGTACATTTGTCTGAACCAATTCTTCTATATTTGATTTTGTTTGGATCTGTGGAATTCTCATGCCATTTTTCTGATCTGTTTTGGGAAAATTTCTATGGCAAGTCATGGCAGAAAAAAAACTTTACATTCCTATGTGATTGCTAGTAAAATCAATGTTCTTACAGCTATTAAGATACGTCAATGTTCTTACAGTCTTGCGATATTGGGATAGAACTACCATTTTTTGCAAACAATAAGTTGTTAAAATAGCAAATTATTGTTATAAATTTAACTGTTAAACTGACAATGCTACATAAATTGATTAACAGAAACCTAGATTAAATAGACTATTAATTATGACAACAAAAGATTGTGAGCATTACCCTCCTCATTGAAAAGAAAATTTTGCCAAGGAAAAAAGAGCAAGATAATAAAAGCCTAAAATTTCAATTAAAATGGTCTAGAGGTGTGGGAAACTTTATTTGAGAACCACTGGGCAAAACAATTTATAACGTTAAAAAATGTATGAATGTTATGTTAAAGAATATATATTCTACTTTTAAATTGCATTAAAAAATTACCTTACAAACTGAAAAGTATCATTTTGTTTGAAGGAATAGGAGGATGTTTGTTAAGTGATACATCCTTAGTCATTTATATTAAATACATGTATATATTGGATATCTTTTATTATTAGTTACTTTATTTAGAGTCTATTCTGGTTTATTATATATTTCTGTGAAATAGAATTTAATTCAAGTATATTAAAATATGTTTTTAGGTCTTGAATGTTTTCTGCTGTACATTCATATAACATATGCACCATTAATATTAAAATATTTATCTTAATGTAAACTACTTTACTGGTATATTAAGATTTGACCAAATATTTTTGTTTTGCACAAAAACATATTTTTTTAAGTTTATTCAATTTCTTCTTATAATGTTTATTGTATTTAAGTGCTATATGAGCTACTCATTTCAAGCACTTTTTTTTTTAATTATAAATATCACTATAGATATGTATTTTCTTGGATTTATAATTAAATCATGTAACACTGCATTATGAATGCCTGTTTTAAGCAACTTTTTTTTGTGTGCTTATTTTGATAAATCTTGCAATATTGTTAGATAATTCAAAAATGCTGTTTGTATGAAACTTTTTTTTGTTTCTAATATTTGATAAAAAGCATTTTATATGGATTACTATAAGTGGAGCATATTTATTTAGTAATTTAATGCAAAAAAAAATATTCATTTACAATTTTTTATTATTTGAAAATATTCATTTAATAATTTATATATATTATTTTGCGAATATATAGCAGTAGAATTTGAGGTATGACTGATAAAACTTGACATAAACAATTTTTGCTGTGTTAAGTGATGTAATATTTTTTTCTACTTTTGTTACAAGATTAAAAAAAAGCTTTAGCAAAACCTTCGTTTTCTCTGAACCAATACTTTAGGTAAATCGTTTTTTAATGCAATCAATCATCAATTGTAAATACATACTTCTATTATTCATCTGCAAACTAATTTTCTTATAACAATTTGCTTTTACACTGAGAAGAATGTATATTAAGATATGCATTTTTTTGCCCTCTTCCCGATCAAATGTAATCTTTCCTTTTTTCCCAATCAAATAGGAATGTTTTTCTCTGTAAAACTCAAAAATATAACCTTCGATCGATTGTTCATTTTTTGACAATTTAAAACAATGAATAACTTCGTTCGGAATAGGATTTAATTATAATCAATTTTTTTATATCCATTTAAATTTAATTTACAGATAAAGTTGTTACAAAAAGTCTGAACAACATCTGTATTCAATAAAAAACGTTGCATAATTTTTTTACAGAAAGGCTATAATTTAATTGGAACACTTCTTGTACAAAGATGAACTATCTTTTTATGCAGATGTATTTTTTTGAATTCTGGTGCATTCAAAATGGCAAAAATTATGGAAGAGAAAAATAAATATACCATGGTAAAAATAATGGAAGACTCTCTATGAGAATAAATCAATTATAAGATTTTTTTTTGACATTTTATAAAGCAATCAGTGTAAAAAGTATTATCGTTAGAAGAAAAATCATATACAATCTGCAGCAGTTTTTTTTTTTCTTTGATAATTTACAGAAAAGACCAACAAGTTTTGGCTTAATTTTTCCATCCAAACCTTTTTTTATCTCATTTAGCTTAAAATTAATACTTGAATTTCTGTTAAAACACTTATAAAGAAATATGGAACTGCAAGTGTGAATTATCCAAGATAATCATGAATTATTAAGTTCTACATAATCATATATAGAAATTATTTCATCAAAATATCTTTTGATATTTTATTTATAACTAATTATACAATGCAAGAAATACATATATACACATTTCAGATGTTTGTTATAAAAGATATTGAAGAAAGCATGAAGAACTAAATTTTA